>JAJHUR010081696.1:9330-33329 GCA_027495735.1 Lutjanus campechanus | reverse complement strand
TTACAGTACAACCTTTACAGTTCATCATCCTCACCTTGCACGTGATGCCAGTCCCTCGAGTTCATCAATGTAAGAACAGGATAAATACACATTTCTCCACAGTATGACTCACTTTTTACATATATATTCTTTTCCTGCTTGTTCCAACAGTTTCATTGAGACAATATCACTTACTTTGAGAAAAAGTTTTCAACCCCAGAGGTTTCTCTGTTACATCAAAAGCTACAGGTCTTATATAGATTTCCCTGCTGTTTGGTGTGACTTGTGTCTTATCTTTGGGAAACTCCTGATGAGAATTTAAATTGAACTTCTGTCAGTTTGAGCGCGGCTTCACTGTGAGTGCCTTTGTAATGATGGAAATAATGTGTGGGAAAGAAAAAGCAAAGAGAAAGTTAGATAACTAACAAAGCCTTTAATATGAAAGTGAAGTACTTTTATTTCATGTAGAAAGGGAAAGTTTTCTACCGTTTCACCTTGACTTGTTTTTCTTCTTTCAAGGTCTTTTTTCTTCCGTAGTCACATTTAGTACACATGAGTGTTTTATTGCCAAATTGCCACTGCTTTGACCTCTGCCGGTGGTTTGTGTAATGCTGCTGATAGACAAAACTATCCCCATTCTGCTGCAGGATTTCGAAGGGCATCAGCTAAAAGCCTTAAAAGTAGAATGTGATGCAGATTTGTCTGGGCCGCGGCGTGACATTTACCAGGTGACCACTTAAAACCACCTCAGAGACAAATGGCGGATGAGAATAACAGATAAGGAGATAAAGTTTCTTAAAAGGCTGCAGAGAATCAGTTATCCACAGATACTGATGAAGGCTGCTGAGATGAGTAATGAAATCGATGTAAACACATCGCGGAGATCGCTCCACGTCATTTATGAGGTGATGGATGATGAGAAGTGTGACAGAAAAAAGGATTAGTTGTAGACAGTTGATCACAGGTTCAGTCCTGTAAACATGTGGGTGGTGGAGCCGGCGCAAGTTTGAGTCTCTCAGGTAATCATATATTCTGTATCAGAACAATGATTAATATTTTCTGTCAACAAAACATGTAAATCTTTAAAAACACCTCACAAACACATAGTTGCATTAAAAGAAAGGCTCCGGAGTTTCCTGAAACAGGTGGACACTAGTTTTTAGCAAACATTACTCAAAAGGGAGGAAATAGTGCTTTTGTTGGGGACTATTTTCAGCCATGGATTAATACATAAATTGAAGATTCATGGTCATTATCACAACTAAGACAAACCAGATGAGTAAGAAAATGGAGTTGCGGTACTGAAGTACCGCCCATACACGTGACCAACAGCTGTCAATCATGATGTGAAACCCCCTTTTTTATAACATCCAATAATTAATTAAAACCAAACTTAATCAGAAATATGAACAACTGAACAAAAACCAAGGTGATCGGATCTATCTGTCTCTTTGTTTAGTTTGGCCCACATCCTATCTGCTGACATGGAGGGGACAGGATTAATGACCTATACTGCAGTCAGCCACTAGGGGGCGATCCAGATGTTTTGACTTCATTTAGGGAGCTATCATGTCATCCATCTTTATTATGGTGTAAACAATGATTGCATGACAACGATAAACAGTCTCTAAATTTGTTAAACTAGGACATCTTTCTCATCCCTGAGGCTTTTTTTTTTCCGTGACACAGCAACATCTGCCGGTCCACCATGACAGTGTCACGTTCTGCTTCACCTTGGTCATCCTGCAGTCAAGTTAGCAATAATAAATATGCAATGTCTGGTTAGAATTTCAGAATAAAGCTTCCTGATATACAATTCACGTAACGGTCGCAGTTTTGTTAGGTTTAAGAAGACATGATGACTTCCTTAAACTATCACCACTGACTAATGAGAGCCTAAGTCCTGCCCCCTCTGGTGGACCACCATGAGACCTAACTTAGGAAAAAAATAGGAACTGTAGTCTATGATGAGAGACAAATTATTCTTTGATTCTTGCAACTTCATCTTACCTGAGGAGTTTTATCCAGCTGTGAAGAGAAAGAAATTGTTCTGTAACTACATCCCAGTATGAAAACACAGAGATTGTAGCTTCAGCGGCTAAGGTTAGCTTTTGGAGGGAGAAAATCATGACATCACTTATGCAACTTCTCCACGGTCTGATACTTCAGCAGTTTCTTGACAAACTGCGACTGCCTTGATTAGAAAAATCCTCTTTTAAATCAACAAACATTACAATTCAAACACTATCAAAAATAATAGGTCCCATGGTGGTCCACCAGTAGTAGTGGGCTTGACTTAGACTCTTTTTTAGTTGCACATAGGAACCAGTCTCTTGTATGAATGTCCTGTGTTTGACCCAGCAATCCACCTCTTCCTCCTCTTCCTCCTTTTGCAGATTTTCTCGCTCTTTATACTATGTTTTGCTCATGTCATTATCGCCACCTGCTGGTGCCCAACATTCATACTAGTGTGTAATTTTCACACCTAGGTAAGGAATAACATGACACAGACACGGTATCCTCTAGTGGGTCGGTGGGTCTGTTACATGCTTTTATGTAAAAATGAATCTGTCCAGCTTACTCTTAGATTAAAAGTTTAATGATGCACAGTCAGCATGAATGTTGACTGCTGTTTCTCAGGACGTTGTGATGGTGGACATGCTTTGTGAGTGATCTGTGTCCATGATCATCATCTGAGTAAATCACTCCCTCAGATCTGAAGGAGTCTGATGTTTAGATGATTTAGAGTTTTTATTGCTGATGAAGTGCAGTTTTATGATTTGTTGTGTGACAGCTGATGGAGTTTGTTCTATGAGAACAGCAGAACTTTAGATGACAGGAAATGATCTGACGGGCAGCATAGTGACCTTATTTTGGGATCGACAGCTTACCTGACACCGCCTGAACTGCACTGATGTAGTAAACACCACCCATCTGGTACGGCAGGCGGTTAAAAACAAACTCCAAATATGGTCTGACCCTGGGCTGGTGCTGATGAAGGAAAGAGGCGAGGAAGAGGAAAAGTAACTTCAGTCTCTCGCAGGAAGAGTCCTTGACTTATGGTCGTGGGCTGGATCGTTTCAGCTGCAGTTCGCGCCTCAGTCAGTGACAGTGTGTGCTCGCTGGATTAAAACGAGGCCACGGGTCACCTACAGCTCCATAAACAGCGCCACAAAGAGACGAACGAAGCTCTGCAGCTCGTCCGGCTCATTCATGCGTCCGGCGAGGACTCCCGCCCTGCGGCGTATAGTAGAGCATATTCTACAGCGCATGTTTTCTCATAAACAAGTGATGAGTCATGGAGCCGCCTGAAGCTGTGGGATGTCAGCAGGTTCAGCATCAGGACCTAAACTCACCCGCCTGCAAGTCAGAACCCAGTGAATCAGATCAGTCTGCAGTTACTCACATTCTCAATTGTTTCAGGGGATAATTTTTAATAGCATATGAGTGGTATTACTGAGAGAAATGTATTAGTCTATTTTATTATTTTAGACTTAAAGTGCTCGAATTATGTAATCCATTACAATGAATATCAAGTTTGAATCATTTCTGATTTTTCATGCAGACCTTTTAAGTCAATCTGTGCCTAAACCAAATTACCACAAATCTAAAATGCAACGTACAAAGATTAAAGCAACATTATGTAACATTTGTTTTGTGTTTGGCACCCTGTACAGTTTCAAGTACAATTCACTTTTACACTGTTGTGCACATGTACAGCTGCACATGTGTATTTGACATCATTACATCACTTCAAAAAGATTTCGACAACTTTGCTAACAGCCAAACATGAAGTGCAGCAACCATAGCAACCTTTTATTTTTCATTGCCAATGACTAAAAGCCAGTCTGACATTTACTCTTGCCTCTTGCTGAGCCATATCTTTTTCTCTTCTTAGCTTCCTCTATCAATGTCCTCTTCAGTCTTATTCGCCTCTGCCATGATATCTGTAGAAGCTGCTAAGTCTGGTTCTGTTGACTGCTCGCCCAGCTCTGGTTCTGGTGTCCATTCCAGTGCCACTTTCCGCCAGCATTCCCCAACCATAGGCCTGCTGCCTCAGGCAAAAGGTCCTGTGCTAATGGGGCAACACTTTTCCAATGCTACGAGCTCCCAGTCTGGGCAGAGTCAGCTAATGCTGGCCCCACTCTACAGGAGTTTTTGGCCAATTATTTTCAGATTCAGGAGGAGAAATCTGGGACGGGGCGGCACAATGTTTGGCCCAGTAAAGTGAAGGGTTTACAGATCCAATCCTCACCCAATCCATCATTTACTCCTAGAATCATTAGGGCCACTCCAATAATTTCAAACATGTTTGATATTCCCAATTTAAAGAGAGGTGTTGGCAATCAAAGGTAAACTTTAGCCCTTGTGGCTAACGTTAGCATGCAGTGTTTGGGTGTTTGCACCACATACATGAGGAGAAACTTCTCTCTGCTCTCAACCAGGTTTTCAAATCTGTTAGGAGTGTGGGGCCAGCTTAATAGGGCCACTACCTGCACAGCTAACTGAGCTAACTAGCTAAGGGCAGCTACAGTTAGCGGCACTTAGTGGTTACTTTAACAACAGGTAAAGCTATCTGTCCAACAGGAATATCTGCAAATCACCAAGAGCTGAGGCAGAGCAGCCAGAGGACTTAGGAAATAACGGCATTTTCAAGGATGCCATGAAATTTACTGACACCTAACTTAACTTTTTATCTCACTGGAAGACAAGTCAGCAATTTTCCACAGTTATTTAAAGTGCTGTAAGGGACCAGTGCTCTCTGAGGACGGAGAAGTCTTCAGCCAGAATACCGGAACACACTGCTGTTTCTTTACACTAATCACTTTTATTAGGGTGAAATGGGTAACCTGTTTTGATGAAATACACAATTAATCACAAGAGCATCAAACATGCAAAATGCAATATCAAAATCGCAGGACCAGAACCAAATCAGAGTTTTTTGAGAAAGGAAACACGTGTGAGGAAAACTGCATTATAATAACATACTGCAGTGCTGCAGAGATGCCCTGGCCTACAGTACACATCCTGTTCTCCAGATGTAAGAAAACATATTTGTTGGTACAGACAACAACAAATATCACATCATCATGATTATAATAGGGTTTTTTTCCCCCTATAAAAATGAAAACTTTAATGCAAAACATGGATTGCATTGACTTTTTTACCATTTTGTGCAGCCCCAGATTGAACATTTCGTCCAGGTTTTCTTGTCTGTCTAAACAACAATAATTTGACGTCTGGGTGGTTCTTCATCTTACAACTTGGTCTGGTTTTATCTCTGACTCACAGATGAAAGTCTAAACTTGATTCATCCCTGCCGCCGTCTCTGCACAGACATTTTTAGCCGTGCTATCTCTTTAAATGTGAATGTTTGGTTGAGTTTACATTTTGCGACGCAGGGCCCCTTCTTGTTTTCTTTATGGCAACCTTGAGGCTGACGGATGGCTGAGCGTGTGTGTGTGTGAGAGTGTGTGTGTGTGTGTGTGTGTTAGCAGAGACTGGAGCTGTGGGCCGGTCAGAGGTCACATATTTCTCAGACACACTGTCCACATTGCTCATTAATAAACATTGTGTGTGTTTATCTGTGCACACATGAGCCAAAGTAGATGTGATGTGGTTTTGTATGCGTGTGTGTGCATGTGTGTGTGAGAGCACATGCGTCATCAGTGTCTCAGTGACCTTCTGACTGACACACTGAGGACTGGAGATTGTTTGGTCGTAATCACTTCAATACCTCAACAACATACAAATGTGTACTTCTTTAAAAGTGAAGACCCTCATCTCTCCAGTGCCCATCCTCGTGGTTCAGAACTTGATCTGAAGGTTTGGAAAGTCAAAATAAGAGACACTTCTGACTTTCTTATGAAATACTGATACTTTAACATCTTCACTTCTGGACAAAACCTTCAAATCAACAACCTGACAGGGTTCAGCTGATCAAAACTAATGTCGATATCAAGGCCATAAGGCCCAAAGTATTGCCAAAAGAGTCGGAAACCATTGCCCCATCCCCAAAAATATTAACCAAAGCCTCCTTCTAACCTCTTCAAACAGTCCTTTGAAGAAGTGAGGACCAGACAAAGTGTGCGTCAGAAGGCATGCAGACATACAAACACCAAGACTGAAACTCATAAAGTTGAAATGCTTCTGAAATTTACACCCCTGGGTCCTGTGGTCACCCTGACTTCCCACAAAAGGACACTTTCACAAACAACATATAGTATAAATTCAGAAGGATGTAGCTTATGTCTTGAGTCATTGATGATGGCAGAAAATCAGCAGAAATCACCAAGAAATAAGTAACTAGATCATCTATATACGTAGCTACAGGATCATAGTTAAACTTCCACCTAACACTCGGGCCACACAGCACACTTGTACCTGTGTGCGATGGCTACCTTGCTGAACTGCTGTGGCTCACACAGGCAGCACTTCTGTTGCGGGGCTGCTGCTGCCGGCCCTATCTTCCTACAGCAGAGAGTTGCAGAAAGCAGAGTTGCTTCAGCACCTAGTGTGGTCCATATACACTATGTCAGCTATGTCTCTATATAGTAATTCCCAACAGCTCCCCAATTACCCTCCAGACCTCGTCCGTTTTCAGGATATCTGTATAAAAATGGTGCCATGAGATGTGCTGCTTCTTAATTTTGTCAATTAGTCTCTTGTCATCCATGTTGGAGAAATGGAAAATGGAAACATCAAGGACGTCATCGTCAATTTTGGCAAATGAAAACAGGTTGGAGCTGATGCAAGGGTGCAGGACTTTGCAAAAATAGAACTAGTCTGAACGTTTCTTCAAACAAGTGAAATGTAGCTTAGCTTGTTTGCTGATGCACAGAGCAGGTTAGGACATCATCTTCAGGAAAAACTCAGACAGTCTTCTTTGCATTAGTTTTTGTCAGGAAGTGTTGTTACAGAAGTTTCCACAGTGTCTCTTTTTTTGAGGTTTAACAAAACATGTAAGAGCATTTGTATTGTTAGAGCAGGTTTGAAGCAAAACCCAGCGGTGCCTTTGTTCAGTCAGTGTATTGATCAGTCAGTCTGTCAGCATGGTGGAAAATCCTTTCACCTAACATCTGAACACTGACCGCTGAAATATTTAGGAAGGTGAGGTCTCTGTACTCCCTCTTCCTCCCCACATGACTGCTAGAACTCTCACATACCGTCACAGTACAATCTGTTCCTACGGCCTCCAGACACTGACGCTTGTTTTCAATCCAGAAAGACCTCCTTCTCTACATGTGTAGTTCACTGTTTTAGCACCCTTATTGGGGCTCAGATTCCAGCAGCAGGGAGCTGATTTTTCAGGACACATGTTCTGATAAACCCTCTGTAAGTTAGCGACTAGCAGGTGAAGGAAGTGGAAGGTCCAGCAACTAATGAGCCAGATTTTTTTTTCTCAGGAGCTGGTTGAGACCAAACCAGAAATAAAAGAGTGAATGTCGGCCTCATTGGGTTGACAGAATCTCCAATCCAATCAGAATGATCATGTTTGCCACGATGGTGATAATATGTCTGAACTGTATGTTTGTTGGCTCGTTGTGAAGATCTTCTGCCCCCTAGTGGCCATGCAATAAATGTAGCTGGAACTAAAATCACAAAATGTATGACTTCAGACAGCTTCACCACCTTGTTACCAGTCTTTTGAGGTGGGATGGACAAGTGGTAGACAAATGAGACACACCCCCCACACAGCACAATGTCCCACAAATGGACATTTTTAAAAAACACCTAAATACAGACACATTAGCAGAAGTGAAATTAGGTGTTAAGACCACTGAGACTCTGACTTCGTATTTTTAGTAAGAAGTTGGGATTTTATTGAACAGAGGAACTGAAAAATTCTTTTTGCTCTGTTGATGACTTCTCTCTTGATGACATTTTGAATTCAGAGAACAAAAGATCATACTAGTTTAGGATCATTTTAAAAAAGTCAGATGCAAAAATACACCAAACATCAATTGCCACTGATCCTTTTTGCAGCGCCCTTAAAAAAAATGATTCTTCAGTTCATCATGAATGAACTGGGAGATGTACTGAACTGAAAAAAAAAACTTAAACTTTTTAGTTTAAAAGGAGAAATATTTAAGTCCCTAATGAACAAAAATGAGTACAGCAGTCTAAATAACGAGTTGGAGCCATAGATGCTATATTAATATGCAGTCTATGGTTGATGCGAGTTTTTCCCCCCCACATCCTCCTCATCAAACTTGAAGCTCCAGCAGGTCGACAAGTGACATCAAGTCCTACCCTGGAAGATGATCAGGTGCACGAAACTGTCACTTGTCTGTCGATATAAACTCAAGCCCGTTATCCCCAAAATAAAGCCCACTGGGGCTGGGGTGTAGTGACTGCCTGTCTCACTGCCTGCCAGACTCCATTAACATTTTGCTTAATTTAACCGTTATAAACATCTGCTCCTCCTAAAGGATTAATAATGATTTGTTATGACTCATAAACAAACACTTATTCATTCAGCTAACAGTCGGCATTAATTTAAACTCTAATTAATGTGAGACTGGCAAACAAAAACAGGCGTTCCGCACCTGAATGAAAATTTGAGGGGAGAACATGCCGGCTGTACCATTGTTGAGAAGACGGTATTTCAGCTTGGCACGAGTCTTTAATCTCCAGTGACATATAATCGTCATTTTATGATTTTGTCCAGTAAATGTTCTCCTTTAATTTTCCTCTATATATCCCGTCTTTATAATGTTTATAGTTTGGGCCGGTTGGCAAACAGCTTTTCTATCAGGCCGCCCAGGAAATGGATGCCAGCCAAACAGCTGCCCATTATTGCATTAAATTAAATCAGACTGCATCAACAGAGGAGTGGATGGCTGTAAAGTTTGCTGTAGTTGAGCTGTGAGGTTGTATATGTGCATGTTAATGTCATCTTGGGGATACTGAGCCGCAGACACTGAAGCTGAACCACAGAACCACAAACCAAAGTGTTGAACTGGCTCTGAATTTGAAAAACAACATGTAGTTTATTTTCAGGGTGGGTTGTGATTGGTTCATCGCTCCAACGCAGCAAAAATCAAAGAAGATGAGGTTTGCAAGAGAAAACTTTGTTAATTTTATATTAATATTAAATGGAGGAAGAAGACTTGTGATCTACGATATTTCTGACACTTTTTTATATGCACAAAGGAAAGAATAACTTAATGTCACATTCGCCGAATTCACAAGAGGGGACAAATAATTAAGAATATGTCATAATCAGCATTTCACAAAGTTTATAAAGTTTTCCCAACTCAACATCATACAAAACTCTTAAAGGGAGTCTGAGGACTGATTAACCACCACCTCAGACTCACATACAGGTTTTGCTTTGTGGCAGAAAAGATCCGATCTCCATAAGAATCACAAGAATGCATAAGAAATACCAGGGGTAAAGACTGGATTGTGTATCATCCAGATAATGTATCCGGATACATACCAGGTGTAAATGGCGTGTCACACAGTGGTAACGTATGATGATATTCTGAATTGTCACATGTTCAGGGATTTTTATATGGACTGTTTGGGATAAACGGTTTCTCCTGAATATCAGACATATTGTGAAATATGAGCTTCAGGCGTATGCGTGTGTGTACAAACCCTCTGATGGGATTGGAACCTATGGATTGGAAAATACAGCAGAGTTTGATTTCCTGTCATAAACAGCAGTTGTGTACTTGGTTGCACTGCAGCCTTCTCTTTTTAATCACATCTGCCATATGCTGCTGATGAATATATGTATATGCAACATGTAAACCCGTGCACACAGTTACAGAGCTCCATCAGTGACACACACACACACACACACACACAGAAACACACATAAAAAGACTTCAGTTACACTGTGGTGAAATGAGTTTTTCCAATCACAGAAAAAGCCACCATAGACCACTCGTAATATAGCATGCGTGTCTCAGCAACATAATTTATGAATTAAAGGCACCACATTGTACACTGAGCTCACTGAGATGGAAATCATGCAGTCACGTATGCTCAAGTGTAAAACATAAAGATGTTTCTCATCAGCTGTTGGGTTCATCTCATCCTCAGACACAGTTCACTCAGACAGCGGTGAAGCAAAACAATGATCAGATTTTTTGACGTTTGTTTTATAGACCTGTATAATAATTATCCCATTACCTCGCCTGAACCAGAGCCTTCACAATACCTCAATAAATAAACTACCAGGTATCATCCGGCTCAATGTTGTCTGTAAATAACAAAACCTGTTAATAGACAACTGTTGATCTCAGCTAGACTGAGATTTAGTCAGAGACAACAGTCTGACGGTGCTACACTGCAACATTATGACTGAACTCCAGCAGCCTCGCACTCACAAGCTAACGTTAGCTCTGCATCAGTAGGAACAATTACGGTTCTCTGGGGGCTCAGATTCTTTCTGCTCTCTTTTTGGGATCTTTTCCTTCCCAGGAAAGATGGGGAACCAGAGATCATGATGGATGCAAACAACAAATCAATGTTTACTGGGATTAGTATTATACATTAGTAGCCCCTCATTAAATATCAGATGTCTGTGTGATACACTGGATCGATAAGCCTCCTGTTTTAATACAGCACTGCTGCTACTGAACAGACAAATGTCCTTCTGTTGCCATGAAGGTAATGACTTTACCTGTTGAGAAATGGCTCCCCTGAGGAAGATGCATCACTTGAAAATGTGGCAAGAAGCCTCGTAAATAAAAGCACAACAGAAACGAGAGCGATGGGTCTTCACCCGAGAATCTTTGAATCAAGTTAGAAATGATGCTCAGAATCCAGATTACACAAGAGACATTTAGATACAGTTTTTATTTGCTGAACAGGCTTTTAGTTCTATTATTTGTGGAATACAAGACACTGTTTGACAAAACCTCAGAAAAAATGCTCTAGTTAACATTGCTGAGCTAGAATAAAGACTGATGTGCGGATGTGTGGCATTCCTCACCTTCATATTTGAGTAAGATAAGGGGGAACCTCATGCACTCTGCGTAAACACCGACCTGTTTGCTCTCAAAGATGGATCTTCCGCTCCATATGAACAAGTTACATATTTACCTCTGAAGTTCATGTTTGTCCAGGAGTTCTCCTGTGTCGCCTCGTCTTATCTTCTCATTATGCTGTATGGCTCAATACAAGTATCATAGTTAGTGCTGCTCACATAATGGTGTTTGCTCTAACTGTTTGAAACAAAAGTTATAGCTGGAGCTTGTCATGTAGGTTCCTCGACAATTTTACAATCCTGAAACGAGGTCCATTAATCTCAAAACCATCAAGCACAACTAAATGCCTTGTCATGTTCTCAGGTGCTCAGAATGATGAAAGATCTGAGAGCAAGCCTGCACTAAATTAACATTTGAAGTTGTTTTATGCTGATGTTTTTTTAATATGTCCCTGTGCACTCAGAAACCTGACCTGCAGCACAGTTATAGTTTGGATTTGTGCTTGCTTGCTGATTGAATTTTGAGTAAACTGGCAAAAGAAAATGCAAACGAATTCTTGTTTCCATCCACATCAGTTACATGATTAGGACTTGGTTCAAGAGAAACCGTAGGTGGCACCAGTTCTCCAAAAAGAAAACCATAATGCCATCATGAAAGAAGAGGGTGCAACAAAATTACGTAATTAAGAGTGCCAGTAGAACGTCAAACGTTAGGGTGATCATGGATGTATTATAGAGCCATGAGAGCCGTGAGGAAACAGCTAATCAGTCATGTGAGTTAAATGTTTGCTACATGAGAACTTATTTGGAAAAACTGTTTCCGACTACCATTAAGAGCAGTAACTGTAGCAGCAGTAACCATCAATCTTTTCTAATACGATTCTTCAAAATGTGCATAAAAATATGTTGACGGAAACAATGTCCCCATTTCCCAATTCAGTCATTGTGTTTTACAACTCGGGAATCATCCTGTTCTTTTGGAAACCTTTTTCAGAAAGGTTTCAGATTATCTATATTTATTTTATACTCGAGGGTTTTTGGTTGCTGTTGTTTCTGGCTCTGCAGAGTGAGCTAAAATCACCTCTGCACTTGGTCATGTAAACCAAAGATCATGAGTTGGCAAACAGCTCAGAGTGAAAGAAATATGAACGTTCTCAGTGAGTTAGACGTATAATCGCCTCCATTAGTGTCCTGTACTGTAGCACTGAACAACGTGCACTATAGCTCTTGTTCCTAGAAATGTTAAATACACTGATTGTAAGAGGTTTTGAAAAAAGCATAAATTAATGCCATGTAATTTAAGAATTAAGGGACAAAATCCACAGATTTTACATCAAGGCTTTGTTACTACAACTGGAAAAGCATGCAGCAAGGCAGGTTGCTCTGCAACCCAGGATACTGAGGTTTTAAGTCATTCTTTAAAGCAAAAATACCCCAAAAAAAACATTTACTGTTTCCAGCTATTCACATGTGAATATTTACTAATTTTCTCTGTCTTCTATGATAGTAAACTGAGTGTTCTCCACGTTGGGCTGTTGGCCAGACCAAGCAAGCATTTGAAAATGTCACCTCAGGCTTTGGGAAAATGTGATGGGAGTTTTTATAGACCAAACAATTATTTTAAAAGGGCAGTAACTCTGGAAAATACAGAAATCAATGGGCTAACTGTGAGTGCTGAAGCATCATGAACGCTGTTGTGTTCTTTGCTAATTGAGGATTGTAGATTTGTGGATTTTTGTCCTTCACATCCGACAGTGAAGTCATGCTGGTTAGCTAACACAGCAGGGCTGTTGTGATGAGAAAGAAAGACTGAAAATGTTTTAGAAATGCTGTCTGGATAGACTTTCCTGGCTTTCAGGCTACTTTCATGCTGGATCTGTTCAAGAGGATCTGTGTCTACCCTTTGTAATCAATGTAATCTTGATCAGGTGTGAGGAGCTGGAACAAGAACACACACCTGAACTCTTGACTTGAAATCACAAAGCTCCAGAGACCAAAGCTCGAACCCTGTGCACATATTTTCAAACTGAACATTGATCCACATGAGAAGCTCCAGAGCCCCTCTGTCGCTGCCACATCCATCAGGAATGTGTTGACTCTTTAAAGTTCAATAGCAGGTCGATTTGTGGTATTCATGTAATTCACAAAGAACTCAAAAGTCAATGTGTCACCCTGCATATCTCTGAAGACGTGACGAAGACGCCCGTCACCTCCGAAGACCCTCACAGCTCTCCGAACTGTTAAATCATTAAAGTCTCATTTCATGTGTTGTGATCTTTGAAAGCGGGAGATATGTCAAATCAGCGAACATTATACGACAATACTTCTACAAACAATAGTTAACATCGCAGATGTGTCAACTATTATACAGACATACTGGACACTTTGAAGCAGCCTGGTGGTGCGAACCTTAAGTTACAGGCTCACACATTTAAATCTGAAGTGTGTCGCTGTTACACACTCAAAACAGACCCCTCGTTTGCTCCATCCAGGTTTTATGTACTCAGTTGCTTTTTCGCTGTGATGAATGATGTTTAGTTTACAATTTTTTCGCCACCATCAGGGTCTTTAAAATGTCACAGCTGTATTTGGCAGTAGACAAAGTAAGCATGAGCAAAAGTCCAACTCTTATACTTTGAGAGGAAAACTTTTGATTTACTGCTGAATGATTAGAAACGTCAGTGCATTTTAAATATGCTTTAAATATGCTGCTATCATGACCTGTCAAGCAGTGTTGTTGTGTTTGATGTTACACAACTTCACTTGATCTCCTAAAGGGATCGTTTGTGTTAATTACAGCAGATGGAGGTCTGCACACTTTGGAGAAGCAGCAGGAGTACTGGTGTGGACAGGGTCTGCAGCAAACTCCTTTTGCAAAAACAGTAATTTTACGTTTCAGAACACAGGAGTTGCTGTTCTACCGCTGCCTCAAATCAGTTTTTTTGTGTGTTACTATGTGACTTAAGTGAATCGAAACTAACCTTTTACAACACAGAAATCACACAATAACACAAACAAACTAACAGATGGAGACAGCGGTAGACCAGCAGCTCCTGTGTTCTGCAAGATAGAATTACTGTTTTTGCCAAAGGAGTTTGGTTGGATTGCAGAGAGTGATATTTGGCTTATTTTTCCCATCAGAAAAGGCTGATGCCAAAGTAAAACTCCTGAAGGTGACTATACCTCACAAAACCACACTGCAAAAAAAACAAAACAAAGTAACCCAGTACAGGATGTCTTCAGAGGTTTCATTAATTAAAATAAAAAATATTATCTATAACAATTATTTGATGACAAACGAAAAGTTTATCAAACCCAAAATCTATCCATCCATCTTCAACTGCTTATCCGAAATCAGGTCGCAGAGGCAGCAGTTCCAGCAGGGGACCCCAGACATCCCTTTCCCCGGCTACATGATGATGACTGGGAGATCCTGAGGCGTTCCCAGGCCAGGGTGGAGATATAATCCCTCCACCTAGCCCTCGGTCTGCCCTGCGGCCTCCTCTCAGCCGGACGTGCCTGGAACGCCTCCCTAGGGCTGTCTCTTATACACATCTTTGACTTGAAATCACAAAGCTCCAGAGACCAAAGCTCGAACCCTGTGCACATATTTTCAAACTGAACATTGATCCACATGAGAAGCTCCAGAGCCTCTCTGTCGCTGCCACATCCATCAGGAATGTGTTGACTGTTTAAAGTTCAATAGCAGGTCGATTTGTGGTATTCATGTAATTCACAAAGAACTCAAAAGTCAATGTGTCACCCTGCATATCTCTGAAGACGTGTCGAAGACGCCCGTCACCTCCGAAGACCCTCACAGCTCTCCGAACTGTTAAATCATTAAAGTCTCATTTCATGTGTTGTGATCTTTGAAAGCGGGAGATATGTCAAATCAGCGAACATTATACAACAATACTTCTCAAAAACATGTTAACATCGCAGATGTGTCAACTATTATACAGACATACTGGACACTTTGAAGCAGCCTGGTGGTGCGAACCTGAAGTTACAGGCTCACACATTTAAATCTGAAGTGTGTCGCTGATGCACACTCAAAACAGACGCCTCGTTTGCTCCATCCAGGTTTTATGTACTCAGTTGCTTTTTCACTGTGATGAATGATGTTTAGTTTACAATTTTTTCGCCACCATCAGGGTCTTTAAAATGTCACAGCTGTATTTGGCAGTAGACAAAGTAAGCATGAGCAAAAGTCCAACTCTTATAGTTTGAGAGGAAAACTTTTGATTTGCAGTATGCTGCAGTACACAACTTCACTTAATCTCTGAAAGGGATTGTTTGTGTTAATTACAGCAGATGGAGGTCTGCACACCCCCACTTTAGAGAAGCAGCAGGAGTACTGGTGTAGGAAGCTAAGCAATGTACTGCTGTGGACAGGGTCTGCAGCAAAATGCATTTTAGCCACCTTGCAAATATATCTCTCCCCAACCAAACTCCTTTTGCAAAAACAGTAATTTTACGTTTCAGAACACAGGAGTTGCTGTTCTACCACTGCCTCAAATCAGTTTTTTTTTTGTGTGTTACTATGTGACTTTAGTGAATCGAAACTAACCTTTTACAACACAGAAATCACACAATAACACAAACAAACTAACAGATCGAGACAGTGGTAGACCAGCAGCTCCTGTGTTCTGCAAGATAGAATTACTGTTTTTGCCAAAGGAGTTTGGTTGCCTTGCAGAGAGTGATATTTGGCTTATTTTTCCCATCAGAAAAGGCTGATGCCAAAGTAAAACTCCTGAAGGTGACTATACCTCATAAAACCACACTGCAAAAAAAACAAAACAAAGTAACCCAGTACAGGATGTCTTCAGAGGTTGACAAACGAAAAGTTTATCAAACCCAAAATCTATCCATCCATCTTCAACTGCTTATCCGAAATCAGGTCGCAGAGGCAGCAGTTCCAGCAGGGGACCCCAGACATCCCTTTCCCCGGCTACATGATGACTGGGAGATCCTGAGGCGTTCCCAGGCCAGGGTGGAGATATAATCCCTCCACCTAGCCCTCGGTCTGCCCTGCGGCCTCCTCTCAGCCGGACGTGCCTGGAACACCTCCCTAGGGAGGCGACTAGGTGGCATCCTTACCAGATGCCCGAACCACCTCAACTGGCTCCTTTCTACACAAAGAAGCAGCAGCTCTTACTCTGAGTCCCTCACGGATGACTGAGCTTCTCACCCAATCCCTGAGGGAGATGCCAGCCACCCTCCTGAGAAAACCCATCTCGGATGCCCAAAATATTGTCCATAATTTTGTTTTGCAGAGAAAAGAATGTGCATCCATCATTGCTGAACAAGTCTGTCTGCTAAATGCTTAATTATCTTACTGCTCAGACTCCTGTTCTTTTGGTTGTAGCATCCCAAGATCTTGTTTAGAAAAATTAAGTTATCTCATTTAAAGACGTCCAGAGTACAGCAACAAGACCCCAAATGAATCAATAATTTTCCTTTAAGCACTGATGTGATGGTATACTAACCACTAGATTCATGGCAGCCAATAAAATTTTAATCTAGGATTTTAATTGCTCACATCACTGGCGATTGGGGTTCACCGTGTTTCCTGTTACAGAGTACAGTTCAGCTCGTCTTCAGCTCCATCAGATCCAACTCCACAAACAGGTTGCGACAGTTATTAGACTTCATTAAATTTGCGTCACCTCCCAGAGGGCCCGCAGGGCGAGTCGGATCATGCCCCTTCACAATGCTCATCGCTGGGATACAGAGTGAAGCTCAGTCCCTGTGGATCCTGCAACTCGCAGCGATTCATTCGGAATTCTAAACAGGAAGGACATGTAGAAGTATTAAATCTGAAATCATTAACGTCTCCAGCTGTGAAAACAAATTAGACAGAGCTTCTCTGAGGCTGCTGGTCAGACTGCTCCAGGTTGCTGTTTTCAGCAGAGAAAGGTGGCAGGTTTGGGTCCATGTAAACACTGAACAGGCCTTGAGGTTCAGTGGCGCCCTCGTCCCCGGCCTCTCCGAGTCTCTTATCTGTCAGAGAAAACAGAGGCGAGGTGGCGAAGGCATCTGACAAGTCCGATTAGTCACATTAACCACAGGGTGGGCGGGATCTCCTGCCTTCACAAATACACAACTTGAAGTGCAGTTATTGTATTATAGTTGTTTTGATTTCTACCTTTAAAATTTGCATTTTACAGGCATATATTTTTTTCAATTTTTATCTCTTTTTATAAAATAGGTTCTATGAAGTTGTGCTGTTACTTTTTGGAAGTTGGTTTTACATAGCTTCAATACTTTCTTGTGTTATTAGTACCTCAGTTAAATCCACTATTTGTGGATTTTGACTTCCTGACCATGGCGCCCTCCAGTGGTAGATGAAAAAGACCTTTTGGCTCACAGCAGTGAACATTAAAGAGATTATCATGACTCACTGGACGTGCCTACCATTGATATAATATATGAACTTAAAGAGGAAATTGCTGCTCAGCCTTGCCGCCAATTTTTACGAATTTTTTTAGAAAAATACCCCTGCAGCCCAAAAGGCATCAGTTATGACAGTTATGAGAAAAGTTGTTTTAAAAAGTGTGATGCCATTACAATGCAAAGTCTATGGGCTGAGCGGGATTTCACTGGTGGGGGCAAGAGGGAAATGCTACTACGTATATTCAGTGGGCCACATATCCAGGAAGTAAACCCAGCAGCTAGAAAACATTTTGGTGAGCAGTTCTCTTGTGTGAAGACCCGCCTCTGCTCTGCGTCTGATTGACTAAACCCTTCCAGACATCCCAGGAATCTGTTCAGTGCAAATATTTGCCTAGCTATGATGCTAACTGGTGCTATGACAGGTGAGTAACTAGCTAGCTTACTGTTGCACTATTTTGTAAAGCTTCTCAACTTTGAAAATGTTGGAGCTTTGAGTCGCTCTACTCTTGGGCCTGTTTAGTTTGTAACACCAATTAGCGGCGTAGCTAGAGAAACATTAGCATTTAGCAAAACCCTGCAAGGGTTGAGTTTGAGAACCACTGGTTTAAACCAACACAGGATACCAAATCTTGCCTTTACAAAACAGAATAACGTGTTTCTTGTTCAATTCTTTTTAAAGTTTTTCATTCAAGGTATTAAACTTCCCACAGATGACCAACTAACTCAACCCAGTTAGCTGCTGGTGATATGCAAAATGCCTGCAGCGCAGTGAATCGTGGGTGTTTTGCTTAAGCTTTGATAGCACCTGTTCAGTCTGTTAATACAGCCTGAAAGTCTGACCTGGATGTGTCAGACAACAGCAAAATCTTTTCAGTGTTTTACAGGAGAAACAAGGCCAGAGGCTTCGCTCCATTTCACAATAAATCAAGATGGAATGACAAAGTATTACAGGTTGGCGAGCAGAGACAAGAAATGTTGTCAGAAAAAGAAAACTTACATTGTTAATTTATCACACACGCTTACGGGCTTTATTTCCAGTACTGGCTGTTATATTTAACATTCAGTCTTTTCCATAAACATTATCCAACAAATTATTATCTTTTCTGGAACTCAACTGAATGACACAAACTGACAGCTTGTTTTCATGTCAACTAAACTAAACTTGATGATTCATGAATGTTTATATAATTTGGATTAATGTTAAGTTTGAACTCAGATAACTTTCAATGTCCATTCTGATAGATATAAAGATTTTATAAAATAGAGCCAGTAATGTGTGCAGTGACCAATCAATGTGGCATACGTCTGCATTTAGTTAACCAAGCAGTCCATGTTCGTATTACGCAACGGACAGACAGAATATGTCTACATTACTATGCCTAAGGCCGACTGCAAAGTCAATCAGATGTTGAGCTAATGCACAATCGAACCTAATCAATGGACACATCAGGCTTACAAAGTATCCACACATTGTTGACTTAGTCTTACACAAACACCAATACAGCAATTTGGCAACGTAACAGGTCAGATCAATGAGGCCTTTAAAGATTTCCCTGTTTTCCTTTACCTTTACATTGTGTACACTGGTATGGACACGGCGCTGCTCATGTCCATGTCGATGTGAATCTTGCCGAAGGTCTTCAAGAGAGCGGAGTCTGTTTGAAAAGTTTGTGAAATATTTTGCCCCTTCTGCCAGATTAGATACAGAGATTAGATATACTTAATCTCTAATGACATATCATTCATATCATATTTACATCAACAGAAAATGGACAGTTGATCAACTTTCAGTGGAGGACTCGTCGTCATTTGTTATTGTCAGTTTACGATGTGGCACTCGTGTTGCGCTCCTGCAGTGTTCCTGCAGCCTGGATTAGCTTCTTTGCATCGTTTCAACCATATATCATATATAAAATAGGGACTCAACTTATTTAATATACAATCTTTGGTTCCAATTTGCTATTTGGATTGAATTACTCATTTTTGGATGTGCAATTGCATTACATATTGCTCCTTTAAGTAAGAAATAGCCATGCTTGACTGCTGCCATTAAGTGATCTGGCTAAAAACTGCAAGTAGTAGCCAGGAAAGGGAGCGGTCCGAACCAGGGCTTTGCACAATCACAATCAAACTGTTGCAAAAGTCGTTCAAACTGTAGATAATATCCACATTGTGTCAATATGACAAAAGTATTATACACAATCACGTCTGTTAACATGTGCACTGCTAGCCGGGCGGAGCTAGAACGAGTGGATGTGACGTGATTTGACATGAACATGAACACTGGTTCTGCCTTTGACTGACAGAAAACAATCATCGTTTACACGTCCACTAGAGGTCTTCATCTTCATCTTCAATTTTCAGGAGAGTCAACAAACCATCAGGGATTTATTAAAATATTCTACTGTTGCTATAGGAAACACAGGTCTCTGATTGGCTCAGAGTCAGACTGCACATCAGGAGGTTTGAGGTACTGTAGTTCTGGTCAACAGTTTAACCCTGTTCTGAGGGTAACTATGGCAACAACACTGATGTACTATATAAGCAGTTAACTCTCTGATGAAACTTAAAATTAAACTGGCTGTGAAATAATAGCAACAAAGTGTTGCTATATAATAAAATATTGGACTCTGCAGAAGAAAATCTTTATGTGTTTCTTTTAAAATTTCAAATGTGGTTTGACTGACTCATAAAATACTCAAACTGCTGTTTCCAAGGTCATAAATGAACTTTCTCACTCACTTAAAAAGTAGTACAGAAATCAAGAGAAATGGGACACGCAGGGCATTTGTGGTGAATTACTTTTCCATCCAGACAAACTTCTGCCAGCTTTGCAGACATGGAGGTCATGTGAGCGTCTGAGGAGGAGAGGATTTTGCAGAGCGAAATGCCACTGAATCCACAGAGAGGGACGTAATCCCTTTCACTTCTCTGTTTTGTTTTGTCTGCCGTTGGTTTCCTCCACAGCCAACAAAGCGGTCAGAGCGATTTTGTATTCAGTAATAAACGTCTCAGTTTAAAAAAAAAAAAAAAGCGTCTCAAAGCGTCTCGCTGGCTTTCATCTCTGCTGACTGCGTCCTCTGACTCGTAAGCAGCAGCTGAACACACAGCGGCTCTCTGTGGTCGCAGCACGCTGATCAATAACCATTTCCAGCCCAGGAGTTTTCTCAAGCTCTGTCAATTTGGGGATTGATCCTCTAAACACCAATGAGTCTGTGTGTGTGTGTGTGTGTTTATTCATGCCTGTGTATGTGTGTTTAGCATTTGTTTGAATGCACATGGTTGTGTGTGTATGTGTGTGTGCGTGCATGTGTGTGTGTGTGTGTGTGTGTGTGTGTGTTCAGCCTGAGGCCAGAATAAGCAGTGGGCAGTCTGTGTGTACTCTGGGTAATTAGAACAAAGTGATGACTTTGTTTAGATCACTTCCTGCTTCAGTATAAAAGACAAAACAAGCTACTAGACCTACTGTTCAAAAACAAAATAATTTGTATTTATTCATCTTTTATTTGGCCAGGAAGGTCCCACTGAGGTACTAGATCTCTTCTTCCTTCAGGGAGTCCTAGTCTAAATAAATCTGACTAAATAAAATACTGACTCGAAAATAAATAAAACATTCAGTGATTGCCAAAAGTATGACATGTTGTCAGCCTTTGGGCAAACCTAACTGACATTAAAATATGCTACATAAAGATAAAAATAGTCAGATAAAGATTATTTTCACCTGTTTCAACAGTCAGTGGATCCACCATTTTGGATCTGAATGAAATATGTTAGATTATATGAAATTTATTTCATGACATAACCAAACTAACATTCCCGTCATCACATTGTGTTTAGTGTTACACAGAAAATGTTAGCATGCTAACATGCTAAACTGAGATGGTGAACACGGTAAACATGACCTGCTACATGTCACTGTCATGCTTGTAGACATGCTGAGATTAGCGTTTAGCATGAAGGTTGCTTTAAGTTGGTTTCTACATTGGGAAATGTAGTCTTTATTTGAGACACAAGCTCTATGTGTAGCAGCCTCAAACACCTTAATGCTTTACACATAAATGAAATTAGCTTGACACAGCTGGAAGCCACAGTAGACTCAAAGTGTTTACTGTTGGACAGAAATAGCTGCAGCCGCTGGTCCTGCTGCTAGCTTTGACACGGGGGACCAGTACTGACTTCCACTGATGGTACACTCTGTGCCTGCTACTGTATCCTGAAATTCACTCGCAGCTCTATGTTTCCAGGCAGGAATGAAAGTGTAGAGAATGTGGTGGAAACGGTGGGAGAAAATACTTTTTGCATCATCTTTGGCTCTGGTGTCGTAAGGCTTGCCAAGGTTCGGAGCGGCGCGTTTTAAAATAGCACACTTCTGTGGGAAAATCGTACCAGCACAATGTGAGAATCTCACCTCCCAAAACCTTCGTCACGGACTCCAATCTGTCATTTCAGCTACTTGAATATCTCAAATCGGCCTCCGCTGACTGTGAGCTCCCAACTCCCAGCATCCTCTGCTCCCCCCGCTTCTTCCAACTCAGTGCAGAGAGCCGGTGCAGAGGGTTTTTTTTTTTATTTGTGTGTCTGTGTGTGTGATTGGGCCAAATTTTCTGCTCCAGTTTTCCAGCCTGTCCGCTCAGCTCCCTGCACTCTCCTGCTGCAGTTTGGTGAAACAGACTCGTCTTAAATCAGCCAGCTGGATGGCAGCGGGAGGAAGTGTTCAGGCCTGTGCTATGAATTATAGCGTTACATGCATGTTGGGAGCACACAGGGCAGATACTTCATGAGCTACTTCGCTGTATTTATTCATGTCTCACTGGTCTTAGATGATTTTACATTATATAATATTACGTTTATTTTATTTTTTTTGACAACATACCTCACAAAATGACAGACAAAAACAACAATTTGTGTTTTTACAGGGAGTTTTGTGATGGAACTATTTCCTGACAGCCGGTGCAGTGAAGTGTCCAGGTTTGGTGTCCAAAGAGAACCTTTTTTTTTTTTTTAAAAGAAACCTTGGCAACCATATCTGGCAACCTGGACTATATAAAATGAAGTTCATACTTTATGCATCCACATGTCTGTGAGGGGAGAGCCCATCCAGACGTCTGCAGCCCAAAATTTCTGACTGCGACTGTACACATAGCTGTGCACACTCTCATTATTCTCCTTGTCAATGCTTCTCATCTCTTGCACCACTGGACAGTCCTTGGTCCTGTTCTTGTTAGGCTGTAGCACATTATATGTTCTATTTTTACCTTTTCTTGTTGTTTAGCCAAAAACAACAAACCCAGGAGTCTTCTTGCTGTCATGAGGTTGCCATTTTCTTTCCTAATCCTCATGCTTCTTCTTCCTCTTGATTTTTATCAGTTTGCAAGAAACGTTACAGTGCGTTACTGTGCCACCACCAACTGGAATGGAGTGAGTGTCTGGAAATGCACATGGAGCATCAGACCAATGTGAATCTTTAATTGTAGTGTGAATGGAACCATGTGCATGTCCATATGATTGGTCCACTACCACAGAGAGCATGTCCAAGCTTTAACCGAGGTCCTGCAAAGAAATGCTGGGTGGATCGATCAACTGTAACAGCCTGTAACTCCCCCTTAAACTGAACTTCAGTAGGCAGAGACAGGCTAGCTGTTTCCCCCTGCTTCCAGCCTTCATGCTAAGCTAGGCTAACAACATCCTGAACTGGTCTCAATACAATATTTAATGCTGCATACTCATTTTGGTCAGATTGGTCTCATTTCCTGAGATGGGAAGAATTCCACAAGAATTGAATGTTTTTTGTTTTGTTCTTTTGCAAAGCATAATAAAATCACTTAACAGCTCATTTATTAAAGTGTGTTTTCAGAGGTGAAGTAAAAAAACAGAAAAATGCAGTTTGTGGCCCAGGAGTTTGTCACCATTGTGTGTAAATCAAGATCTGAAAATAACTAAAACAGAACAATCGGAGGATCTGAGAGAGTCGGGAGGAACATTAGATAATAATAACTTATTAAATATAACCTAATTAATTAAACAACCAACAGGTAGCCATGATTTAACTTTAGCACTAATTTGCTCGAAATTAGTTTTGGTGCAACAAGGATGTGCAGATGAATAACATCAGAGCATGATGGGTAATCACAGCGTCGGCTGCAAAACAAATTAGACAAGGAGAGAAGAGGCTTCCACAGGGTTAAAGGTTTCACTGAGGCGTGATTAATTGTGTTTTTGTCATTTTTAGTCTTCAGTTATTATGTATATTAATACATGCATTTGCAAAAAAAAAATATGTTGCAGAATATGCTCATGCAAATGTGCACTTTTACTTGCATTTGTAGGTATGTGTGCCTAAAACCTCTGAAAAACACATATGTGAAGCTTGGAGTTGTGTTACTAATCTGACAGCTGCTGTGTCATGGAGGTCAGGTGAAGAACTGACTGACTGAACACTGATCAGGTCTAAATCTGCACCAACCAGGCCGAAACAGACAGCTGCAGCAGCTGAGACTGGTTCAGTAACACTCTGATAAGGTAGAGCTGTTTTAAAATGGAGGTCAGTGTGACACAGGAGGTGAAACTGTGCCGTTTTTAGCCCCGGGCTCGATTCAAAATGGGATACGTTCTCTGTCAGTGTCCCATGAAACCATATTTCTCTCAAAATGTCAGCTTCTAGGAACAAAGAGCTGCT
>JAJHUR010081689.1:0-13230 GCA_027495735.1 Lutjanus campechanus | reverse complement strand
AAAAAAAAAAAGGTTAAATTTTGCACCAAATCTGTGTGATAAATGGTATCAACCCCAAATTATACACTTCAGTCATAACTTTTTTTCTAAATGTGAATAGACACTAGAGCCGCCTGATACAGTGAGGAAAATCATCTTCTGATCATATATCGATATGATTCAGGATCAGTGAGAATTATTGTTTTTGCATCACAGTTGAACTTTCACTGAAACAAAAAGCTGATTTCACAGCAACGTCTCAGGAGCAAGTGAAAGCTTAAAAAAACAAGTTTGAAGGTTTATTAACTGTTTATTAACATTATTTGTGCGTCATTAACTGTTTATAATCTGTTTATGAATGTTTGCTTCACGTCATTAACTGTTTAGGATTTGTTTATAAATTTCGCTGCAGGTCATTACATGTTTATAATGTGTTTATTAACACTGATGTGTGTCATTAACTGTTTATAATGTGTTTATGAATGTTTGCTGTGTGTCAGTGTTCAGGCCTGATCCTTCTTCAGACGGATTAGCTGCACATTTAATGTAAATACTCACTGATTCTTCTTCTTCTTCTTCTTCTCTTCCGGGTTCAGACCCTCCGGTTCTTCATCACCGTGCGGCCCCTCCGCGGCTGCAGGAGGACCGGGGACACAGACGGACTGGACCCGCTGCTTTCTGTCGGTTCAGAGTCAATAAAAAGTCCAGCTGGAGCTGCTGAAGAACGAGTCAGCTTCCGCCTCCTCTTCTTCTTCTCCTCCTCCTGCTGTCGATCCTTCTTCTTCTTCTCTGGATTTATTGTCGGACACCGCAGGTCTGTATCGCCACCTGCTGCACGGGAGGAGTTCAGAGGAAAAAAACCCTGTAGAAGACCGTCATGTAAAAACGTTGATAAAATAAAGAATATTATTAATATTTTCTCCCTCAGACTGTTGATTTTTCATGATCTGCCTTCTTGGTGCACTTTGTTCCCTCCTGCCGATACAAACACAACCTGTGAACACCTGTGATCAGCGTTTTCAACCTATGACATGCTGATTTTTATTAACTCATCGAGGGATATCAAAATTAACAGCAGCATGGATATATATGATATATATAATATAATATAATATAATATAATATAATATAATATAATATAATATAATTAAGTTTACAGCTCAACATGTTAAGCTTGCAGGAAGTCTGATTCAGAGGAAAGAGAAGAAGAAAAAGAAGATGACAAAATGATAAAAGTTGTAACTTCAGGGTGTTTTCACTTTCTGACATCTTTCCAGATGAATGAAATACTGAGATGAAGCCAGCAGGTGTCGTCCTTTAGATTCTATCTGCTTCAAGCCACTTTTTATCCACTTCACCTTTAAGAAGACGGACAGGCTCCTCCCACCAGCTCGACTCTGATTGGACACAGATATTTTGTAGCCAATGAGAAACCAGCATCAGGGATGTTGTCAAAGGAAGGATGTGCTCCAGATGTGATCATCTGCAGTTCAGCGTCCTGAACAGGAGAAAAACACAACTTTCTACTCTGTGGTTCTCAGCAGTTCAGACTGTGGAACCAGAACCAGATCAGCTGGGTTCTAGCTGAAAGTTCTGGATGTCTGCAGCACAGGAAGGTTGTGATGTGGTGTTCAGCCTGGCGGAGGAACAGGACTTCCAGCAGGTCCAATATTTACTCTTTTTTTTGTCAAACTGTAAAAGAAAATATTAAAGCTACTGAAAGAGTTTTTAACTCTGAATCAGTTTCATATATTTAATCCTGATGTCTCTATCTGACCTATAAAAGCAAACAAGATGATCTGTTTCTCTAAAGTTATTCTAAATGTCTGCGTCTGTCTCTTATTTTTATATTTTACCTGCCAAAGTTAGTCAGTGGTACTTTACTTTTGTCCACATGAGCCTCAGAAATCAACAAAATATTAAAGTTCACGTGCAGCTTTAAGATATTTGAATTTAAAGGACCAGTGTGCAGGATTTAGTGGCTTTACCCTCCTCTTTTAAGCATGCAGGAGAACCAACTGTTCAGGGTTACTATAAAAACATGGTGATGCAACATGGTGGCCTCCATGGAGAAGTTAGCCTTCAAGACTTTCTCTCAGAAAGCACCACTTGGTAGGTTTTAGGGGGAAAAAATCACACCTTGGGTCAAAATAGATTTTTGAGCTTTAAAAAAAACTATTGAGTAAATTAATTGAAGTGAAAGTTAATGTGACCAATTTCTGAAATACTTTTTCTTTAGTTTCTAAAACTTAAAGAGTCAAATTTATCTAAAGAAGGAAAATAAATGATCTCAACTAATTATTACAGGTCAGCAAAACTTTTTCTAATTTATTTAAAAACTTAGGAGTTGAGACCTGAACAAAGAAGATCAGCTGTTTCTATAAAGTTATTCTTCACGTCTGCCACCAGGTCGACTTCTCTTTAAAATCAGATGAAACGAGTCTGTTTACGTTTTACCGTCCGAAGTCACCGTGAATTATATGTTGAACAGTTAAAAAGAAGCAGGAGGAGATTTTTAATTCAGATGAGACTTTTATTACCATGGAAACATCACCACAGGAGCCTCCAGTACCAACAAAATATTTAAGTTTCTTGCTGTAGTTTTAATAAATGTTACATTTGATTTTTTTTAAAGGACTCTGACAGCTGTCAGTATTTGTTATGATGATTTGATGATTTTAGGTCCTGAACATCTGCAGCAGCGACGCCTTCGATGGTCTGGACTACATGTCTGTTACCTTCCACCGCTGGCTGCAGGAGCCTGGACGCCTCGTTTTCATCGGCAGGATGAAGAGCAGAGTGGTGAGAAGAGAACACGCTGAACGTACCTGAACCACCAGGTGAAGAAAGTCCAGCTGACCTGTGTGTGTGTGTGTGTGTGTGTGTGTGTGTGTGTGTGTATGTGTGTGCACCTGTAGGTGGCGCTGGAGTCCGCTCTGCTGGTTGATGGCGGTGAAACGATCGTGTTTCAGGGTCTCAGGGTGGCACCTGACCTGAGAGGCCGCGGCCTCGCCGGCGCCCTCCAGAGACACGTGACTGACTACGTCCGCTCCCACTACCCACAAGTCTCTGCTGTCAGGCTGGGCCGAGGAGACCAGCCGTCACCGCAAACGCTGGCCAAGTACCGACTCGTAGCTAAAGAGGTGTGTCACAGTGTCGGACAGAAACCTACTCACACAGAAACACTGCGGGGAGTCACGTCACGGGAAGTCACGTCACGGGGAGTCACGTCCAGATCAGTACGGCGAGCGTGACACTGCCACGCCACAAAAAAACAGATCGATGTCATGTTAACGTGAAAAGTTTATTATTCAGAAAAGAGGCTCTGACTTTAGTTTCACTGTGACTTTAAACGAGATAAATTAAAGCTCAGGACTGAACTCGTCATGTTAACTGTCGCCCCCTGCAGGCCATCTTGTCTCTGTGCTGCGAGGCGGCTGACCTTGACCTCTTCGTTGCTGAGCTTCGCTCCAGACTTCCCGCTCGGACTGACTCCTCCCCTCACGACCCGGTGACCCTGAACCAGCAGCAGGCAGAGACTCTGATCCTGAGCGACCACGTGGTTTCCAACCTGCTGCCCGGTAAAACCATCATCAATGACTGGGAGCCTCTGAAGCCCGTGGAGGCCAACCTGGAGGTGCTGCGCCGCAGGGGGCTGACGTGGATCACTGACCGCGAGTTTGAGCCCGCCGCCGTCAGCCTGTGCACCACGCCGTACGCTGTCCCCTACCGCCACGACGCCCTGCACTTCAACATCAACATCTTCGGCCGCAGCCTGCCGTCGGTGTGCGCCGTGTTTCTGGCTCAGCTCAAAGTTTTGCTGCCGAGGCTCCGAGGTTACCTGATCTTTTACACGTACGTGGATCCTGCGGTCTGGTCCGGTTTACGCCAGATCTGCGAGAACAACAGCAACGTGTCGCTGTTCAAGGACTACTGGGAGGAGCTAATCCTGGAGACTGACCTCTGAACGGCCACAGCTTTACTACACCTACACCATACACCAATCAACCAATCAATCAACCAACCAACCAACCAACCAACCAACCAACCAACCAACCAATCAATCAATCAATCAATCAATCAATCAAACTTTACTTGTATAACACCTTTCATACAGAGTAACACACTTCAAAGTGCTTCACAGACGACTGACCAGAAGACATGAAACTGTTTAAAAAGAAAATAAGAACAAATAATAAACTGAAACAAAGACATAAATGAAATATTAATATTATAGAATTAAATAAAACCTGGACAAGAACTTGATAAAAACAGAATAAAAAACTAAACTAAAAACAAAGAAAACCTGCACGCAGGTTTAAGAGGCTCCAGGTTGTGAAAAAGATTTTTTTTTGAGCAGAAGATTAAAGTTTTAAAAAATAATGTCTCTGTGTCAGGCTGTGTTTGAGACAAACCTTGATGTTCGTCTCAAGATTTCAAATGTCACAGCAAACCTCAGTCCAGCAGTTCATCCCTTCATAGAGTGCAGCGCACAATTTGTATACATTTTTTAAAAAGTCTTTGTGATGCAGAGCAGGTGACAAACATCTTGTTTGTCTAATTTAGATTTTAGAGCCACAAAGTTACTGAACCAACGTCAGTGACGGTCTGAAGTCACAGCGTTCTGAGCTTGTTAACTAACTTTAATTAACTGTTTGTGGTCGGCTGGTTAACATCAGGACGCAGACTGCACCTCATCAGCCTGACATTTCTAAGTCTGTGTAAGTTTAACATATTTTTTCCTGCTTCTCCTCAGGATCAGATGGTTGTTGCGCCTCCATCTTAAATGTTTGGGGTTTTTTGAGCAGGGGGGCATAAAATCCAAAGCTTCCCAGCTCATTACATGTTTTTAAATCATTACTTAAAACATATTTTTACAGGAAAGCCTTTTCTGATGCATGATTTGTGATGTTTGTAACTATATTTTGATATTTTGTAAAGTTATCCATATTTTTTATTCTGTATTTGTATTTTTTTAAATCGTTCTTTGTTTTATTTTCATGTATTTTGTGAAACACTTTGTGACCTTGTTTAGAAAAGTCCTGTACAAATAAAGTTATTATTATTATTATTATTATTATTATTATTATTCCTTACGTTACCCTCGAATGAGCCCTTCATATCTACAGAGGGAGCGGGTACTTTTCCCACAGAGGCGGCCATGTTGAACCGCCATGTTTCTACAGGAGCCCTGAATGGACAAATCAAACAGGCTCCACAGACGGCCTCCAGAGTTTTTCTTGAGTTTTACAGCCAATCGTATAGTTTCTCCTCCAACTTCACCACTAGATGTCACTAAACCCTGCACACTGGTGCTTTTTTCATGTGAGGTACTTTGTGCAGGTTCCAGGTGTTCTTGAATTATTCATAAATGTTCTTGCAGAGGCAGTTTTTCTGTTTTAATCTGTTATGTAACAAGTGTTGCCTGTAAATGAAAATAATCAGCAGCACAGACGATAAACTGAGTCAAAATGAGACGAAACTCATATCAGCTGGGAGGTTTCTCCTCTTTTAATAAAGTTTTTTATTGTCTGGAAGATAAAGTTCACAGTTTGTGATCTCACATGATGTAAACGTTCTTCGTCCAGAGTCACAAACAGAGAACCTGAACGTTCATGGAACCTGTTTTCTTTGTTTCACCGTCAAAAACAAAAGTTTATCCAGGATTTTTTTCTGAAAATGAGCAGTTATCATGTTACAGTTAATTATAACAATGTCTTGATTGTGATGATGTTTGAATATTTTCCTCAGACTTTTTCTGACGTTTGACCCAAAATAAAAACGAGGGCCAGAAAATCATAATGTTGGTCTAATAAAGTTAAAACAGGATGAACGGAGCTTGTCACTGAGAGACGACCGGTTCAAACCGCCCCTCTACAGGTAAACCTGTCAGAACGTGTACCTGAGGCGAGGGGGGTTTGTTCTTGTTCTTGTTCTGGTTCTGGTTTGGTGGAGCTGTGGTGTTCTGTAGGTGGAGACAGTAGATTTCTACACGTTGTGCAGAATCAGAAACAGGCTGTGAACTGTGACCTGAGGAGGGAACCATGAAGAAACATGGCCGTCACACTGTGAAATCATCAGGTCCATGAGGGCTGTCTGTCCCGAAACTGCATCAGCCTGAGGGAATTACCCAGAGTTCATAGCTCTGTGGTGTTACCACGAGTTTCCAGGGGAACCCCAGAAGTTTTGTTTTTTTGTTCTGAAATGACGGTGATCATGAACATCTGATTCATTTCATTATTTTATATGTAAAGTTTTTTATTCACAAACAGAAAAGTTCTAAATGTCAAAACTGAATCATCCTTCAGTCACACGAGCGTTAAAACAACAATAAAACTAAATAACTAAGTAACTTTTAACCCCGAAGTCTCTGACTGAACATGTTTATATTTGTTTATTTTGATTATATTTTGTTTTTATTTGTGTCATTGTTTACATTTTTGTATATTATCCTTTTGTTAATTAACAAAATTAATCATTTTTAAAAATTCAACTGTTTTTAAAAACATTTTAATCTTTTTAAATTATTTTATTCCTTTTATTTGTGTTTATTTATATTGACGTTACATGATTGTCTTATTATCAGTTTCATCTTTATTTAAATTGATCAGACGACATCATGTGACATCACTGCAGCAGCTTTTTATTTGATTTATTCTTATTGACATGTTTTTATTTCTATTTATTATCACTTATTATTTTTTAGTGTCTGCTTCAATTTGAGATTCTGTCTCGTTTCTGTTTGGTCTCATTGTTTTGGTTTTATGTTTTCATTTTGCTTCCTGATCTTTTGCTTCGTCTCTCAAAACACTTTGTCAACTCTGTTTTTAAAAGGAGCTCTATTAATAAAGTTTATCTTCTTCTTCTTCTTCTTCTTCTTCTTTTTCTTCTTCTTCTTCTTCTTCTTCTTCTTCTTCTTTTTCTTCTTCTTCCTCTTCTTCTTCTTCTTCTTTTTCTTCTTCTTCCTCTTCTTCTTCTTCTTCTTCTTCTTCTTATTATTATTATTATTATTATTATCATTATCATTATTAATTGTTAATTATAAATTATTAATTGGTAATTTGCTGTAAAAATCTGCCCTGAGAGAAACAGTTTGATGTTTGTGTTGACTTTGATCATCACTGCTATAAAAGATTTTTAAAGCTTTTCTTTTTTTTTAATTGCATGATTTTTGTAACTTCATGTTCAAACACACATGTTTTATATTTTCATATAACACATTTAAAATGACTGGTTTCAGTCTGGTTTCAGTTGCTTTTGTTCACCACTGTAACATTTTATTCTCTGACTAACAACAGATTTGCTGTGGTTCACTGGTGCATAAGAACAAAATACTGAAATATTAAAGCAAATACTGAGTCAAAACAGCAGCATAACGAGAAAAATGCAAAAAACAGAAACAGTAGAAACAATTTGTTTAAATATGATGTTATTTAATAAATGAAGGAATGAGCTGCAGGAGTGTGAGACAGGAATGTGCAAGTTAACAAGATGAAGATCAGCAACGTGCATGAAGTTAAAAAAATCAACAGATGTTCAGTTTTTATTTTTCCTGAAAGTTGTTTTTAAACATTTATTAATTTTGACCTCTGACGCTTCGTTGTTAATAAGTGATGAAAAGTGAGCTGCAGGGTCTGATGGATCCTCCTCCCCGCTGCAGCTCTGTCAAGTTAGACACAGTTACACACAGCAAGACCGGAAATCAGGACATGTCGCCACCAAAATAAAAGCATAAATCGCCCTTTTAATCTAAAGGAAATTTGCAGCGTATCAACCATCTGACATGACTTCTTACAACGAATCTACTCATGAACCTTCATCTCATATTGTATTTTTACTCGATTACATTTATCTGACAAACTCCTCCCTGTCCAGTGAAAACCAGGTATCTCCAGATGTGCTGGATGTTTGTGATAAACTGAAGAATGAAGAGTTTCTTTATGTGCTCAGAAACTTCTTCTTCTTCTTCTTCTTCTTCTGCAGATAAATAATCTCTTTTGTCATCACAAAGATGAAAACAGGTTGGGGGGTTTTTTTAGATACGTGGTTCCCAGCCACACTACAAACATGATGATGATCTTATGGACCATGATGCATTGCTGTGCATTAAACTATCCAATATTAAATACCCAATATGTAAAGTAGTTCAAACGAGCTCATTCTTAAAGGAACAGTTCACCCCAAAAATTAAAAATACATGTTTCCTCCTGCCAGTAGAGCCACTTGTCCCTCCATCATACTGGAGCAAATATTATCTTTATTTATTATTACTTCTTCTTTCTTCTCTTTCTTTTATTTAACTAAATGTAACAAACAAACAAACAAACAAACAAACAAACACTTCTCAAAAATCAATCAATCAATAAGTCCGTGAATGTTGTCATTCGTAGAGGTCTTTGTAATCTCAGGAAAGATTAAATCGAAAGCAACTGGACTTGTTTAAAAGTCTTTTCTGAAACGTTTCGCGTCTCATCCACTAAGCTTCATCAGTTCAAAATAAATAAAAACTATATACATGAGATACACCTTTCACTTTTTACAGATACATTGATAATTGTGTAGGATAACTGCACATAATGCACACACGGTGTTAACATTACATATAATAAAATAAAATATACATAATAAATATAATTAACTAATAAATAGACAAAAATATCTGAATAAATAAACAATAAAAAATATCAGTAAGGTTCAATGAAAGTCCAAACTAATAAAGTCGGTCTTGAGTTTGTTTGTTTTTAAAATATCAACAAACAAATAAAATCTGAATCAGAAGCAGAGCAGCTCCTGATAGCGAAACTAAAGCGTCCAGCTTTTATTTTGAAAACCGGAAACGTTGCGTGCTGTTGTGACGTACTCGACAGCAGCTCCATCATAAAGCGGGATCAGCTGATGGGAACTGAGTCACCACTTCCCGGACATCATGTCTGATAACCGCACGGAGCAGAGAGACTCTGAAGTGGGTTCTGTTCAGTAGAATCTGGTTCTGCTGAGGAGCGTCAGTCTGAACCGAACCGCTGCCGGATCCGGAATCAGGTACGAAACGTTTTTATAACGAAGCGGAAATAATAATAATTTTAAAAAAGAGAAAAAGAAAAAGACACGCAGGTCGGAAGAAGTTTGATCAAAGTTTCCATCTTCTCAGGAGTCTGACGCGCTGAAACCGAGTTTCAGAAAAAACTCAGATTTTATTTCATCTGTTTCACGTAAATTAAAACCGTTAAACTTCGGGTCTGTTTCCGTGGTAACGGATCCGTGAAACTTATCTGTTCTTCAACAAACTCTGACGTCGTTTCTCCTCAAGCAGACGTCCGCTGCAGGGACGTTTCGAGCTGTTTGGGGGCCTGATGAAAAATATACATAATATAATATTATATAATATAATATAATATAATATAATATAATATAATATATTATATTATATTATATTATATATAATAGGGGCCTTTTTTTGTTTAATATGCACGTTTACAAAAAAAGAAAGAAATTTTAAAAACATTTTAAAAAAAATTCAATTTAATGTTTTTTGAATCAAGATAAAATAAAATAATGTTTGTGTAGGGCGGCAGCTGACCACTTTTAACATTAGCAATTAATTTGTTGATCATTTTCTCAATTAATCGATAATTAATCCGGTCATAATCTGTCATAAACATGTAAACAGGTCCACCTGTTTACATGTTTGGATGTAGGATGATGACATGTTTGGAAAACAAGTAATATGGCACATAAATCCCATGATATTGAATATTGCACATGATGAAGATACTGATAATGATAATGAAGATTAAAACTGTTCATGATATTAAAACCTGACAAACTGGATCAAACTAAAATCTCAAATCTACAAATATTTGTTTTTTTTTCTAAACAACAGAACATTATTAGTTAGTTAGTAGAGTTTGAGAACTTATTTGGAGAAATGTGGAATTTGTCTCATTTATGTTCATTCAGCAGATTCAGATCCTGGAAGTTTTCTTCATGTAGGACGAAACTCAGTGTTTTGTTTTTTTGTTTTTTCATTTGTTTAATTCATTTATTTAAAACATGGACGGTGCATATTAATGAACATTTACATGTAAATATGCAGGATTGTGAGATTGTAGCTCGAGCTGATTTTCATGTGTCGCCTCTGAGCAGGTTGATGTTACAGAACAAACTTCACAAATTACAATTATACATAAACTAACAACAACAGAAAACAAGAAAAACAAGAAACAGAAAATTAATAATAATGCAAAATGTACGGTGATAGACAAAGACAGAGACTATTAGAGTTAAAGTGCTTAAAGTGTGCAGGTGTATATTACACATTACACTTTTGCACAAGGTTTGCACACACTCTTTTTTTTTCAGTGTTTTTAATTATTATTATTTTTGTTGGTTTAAATTTCTGGACTCAGCTTGAGATGTTTGATTTGAAGAGTTTTTTTGTATTTTATGTTTTGAAATATTCACATTTAAGAAACTGAAATCAGAGACTTTTTCTTTTTTAAAAGAAAAAAGACTCAGAACTATTAATCAATATTTTATGTCTGACAGACTCTCACATCTCTGCTGTGGAGCCATGATGACTGTTTGATTGCTGCTCCTCCTCCTCCTCCTCCTCCTCCTCCTCGCTGCCTGACTCTGAAGTGTCAGAGGAGGTGAAGATAAACCAGATTAAAGATGTCCGTCGGGGGGAGAGCGTCCTCCTCTGACCTCCTGTCTCCTGGGAGGGAGACGCCGGCGCTGCAGGTCAACCCGGCCGACGTTCCCGCCCTGGAGATCAAACTGGGAGCGCTGGTGGTCCTGCTGTCCGTCACGCTGCTGTTCGGACTGGCTCCGCTCTGCGTGGTCCGGGGAGCGGGGGCGTGCTGCGTGGATCCAGGTGAGAAACCAGCTCTGATCCACATTAGTAGATCTGATAGTTCAGTCTGCAGTCGTGTTGATCCCAGATGTTGGTGTTGCAGATGTGCGGCTCCGGCTGCGGAGTCTGATCAGCTGCTTTGCTGGAGGAGTTTTCTTGGCCACCTGTCTGCTGGGTCTGCTGCCAGACTACCTGCAGGGCATCAACGAGGCCTTCAGCAACGCACGAATCACAGTAAGATCCCACACGTCCACACTTTGGACCGTGACCATGTTAAACCAGCATCAGGAGCATGTGAGCCGTCATCCACATGACAAACTGCAATAAACCGACAAACGCTGAGCTGACAGAAGAGCTGCAGAGTCTGAAGGAGAGAAAACTCCTGCTTCATAAAGACTCAAATCTTCACTCTCAACGTTTCAGTCCTTCCAGTTTTCTTTAAGCTGAAACAGGAAAAAATTACAGAAAAAACACATAAAATGCCTCCTTCCATAAGTCTCCTGAAGTCCCAGCATGCTGTTCACTGACACGTGCACACCGTCACACCACACACACTCAGTTCAGACGGCGTGCACGTGCATTCCTTTGTACCATTTTACCGGGGTACACGGTTTCATGGACTCTGCTCCCAAAATGTAGGCGGAGCTGATCGTCATGGCGACACTATGCAGCTTTTATTCACTGACACACAAATTTAAACTGTACGTTTACTGTCAGACGGACAACTTCAGCAACTACAGCACCAGTCTGCCTCTCACTGAAGTTACACACTGACCCTGAACAAGTATCAGCAGAGCTGCACGATTAATCACATTTACAATAAAATCACAATATCCAGATCGCAGAACTAGAACCATGTATGAGAAAACATCGTTATAATGAGGTTCTGTAGAGCTGCAGAGACGACCTGACATAAAAAGATGAAAGAAAACATGTTTGGTTCAGACCTCAGTAAATATCACATCATCATGATTTTATTTAATTTTTTTCAGTGAACATGAAAATTGTGATGCAAAACCGATCATTTCCGTTAATCGAATCACGTATCACAACTGCAATTTCAGTCAAAATAATCAATATGACTTTTTTTATGAGATCGTGCAGCTGTTTCCTCGTCTGCAGGACGTCAGGACTGAATCCAGAACACTTTCAAACAGCTGTTTTCCTTCTGTCTTTTTTTCAGCAGTCGTGTTTTTCAGCTCAGCTGCTCTGCAGAGACTGACCCCTGCTGGTGAAGCTGCTCACTACAACACAGCGTCTTCCTCTCAGTTCAGTAGAAAGACGAGCGTCTGTATTCAGGACAGAATTAAAATTCTCACCGTCTGGATTTCTGAACACCCTGGTGTCATTTCACTTTGACGTCTGACTTTGCTGTGAGCTGATTGGCTGTTGAAACAGGTCACATGTCTCACCTTCTAAAACCAGACGAGCCGTTAACTCGCCGTAACTTTTCCCTGCAGCAGTTTCGTCTCTGAACTTTTGGTTCGACCTCCTGATTCTTGTTTCAGAAGTTATTCAGGATCTTTCTGAAATAATATTACTTTAAAAAATCTCTTTCATATTTACATCTATAGTCATTAGTTATAAAATATAAATGTTTCTTTGGCAACATTAATCCTCCCCAAACTGCTGCAGTTCGGCTTTTTTGGGGGATTGTTTTGGCCTAAAAATATATATATTGTGACGTATGTTTCCATGTTTTCTTTTCACAGTGATTTAATGTTTGTCTCTAATCTGTGGCAGCTTATTGTCAGAAAAAGAAAAATGGTTGTTGTCATGTTTTAGGCCTTTTTTTTGCAACGACCCAGTGACCGACCGAGAGAAACTACAAAAAAAAGTTGCTTTTTTTTTGTATAATTTATGAAAAATGAAAGTCAACTTGTTGCAGGGAGACGAAGGTCACGTTCTCCTCTGACTGTTCTCAGTAACGTTACAAAAATCTGCTTTATTTGTAAATGAAGAAAAAGAAGAAAAGTCTGCTGCTGCACATTTTGTGGCAGTTTATCGAGCAGATGTTGATATTTTTCACTGGATACGTGAAAACTTTGACCTGCTGGTGGCGCTCGAGGAAAAAGTCATCGTGATTTTATCCTCCAGGCACAACGACAGCTTACAACAAATATTATGTTCATCCAGCGACGTCCTGCTGAGAGTCGAACTGTGAACACGAGTGAAAACTGAAAACTACTGAAAACATGATTTAATGTTGAAAGAAAACTGGATCTTTTTTAAAAACAGATTCAAACTGTCGGATTTTTAGGAGGAGAGAAGCTGAAGGTCGACGCTAAAAAAGACACTGCTGGGAAACCTGCTGTGTGTGTGTGTGTGTGTGTGTGTGTGTGTGTGTGTGTGTGTGTGTGTGGTGTGTGTGTGTGTGTGTGTGGGGGGGGGTGTTTAAC
>JAJHUR010081688.1:0-10141 GCA_027495735.1 Lutjanus campechanus | reverse complement strand
CAAAGGAGCGCTGGCTTTACTATCAGCTCTCTCTGGATGTCTGAGCTCCTCACCTTTTCCCTGTGGCAAAGCCCTGCCACCACTTCACTTAAATATATACATGTATATGTTTCAATAATCTCAAGTTAAATCAATGTAAAAGTTATAGTTTTTATTTTCAGACCTTACAAGCATGAGTTGTTCTAACTTTTCCTCATTTTGAGTTGAATGATTGTACTATATCATCAGCATATTAGCAAACTATCCAGCTAGCCTTCTTAAAGCTCTAAAGTTAAAACTCCTGTCAGACCCCTCTGTTTTGTTGTTTGAGGAAAATATGATAGAAACCTGCTGTATGTCTTTAATACATGTTGAGATAAATTATGGTTCTTTTTTTCATATAAATGAAAATAACATGTCTGTGGAGGTTCTCAGTCATCCAGGCCATGGAAATGAAAATAACGCTAACCAGCACTGATGAAGTTAGTATTCAACTCATCTTAGCTTAATGAACTTGAACTTGAACATATTCGCAAGTTCACTTTAAGTCGATTTGTTCTCAAAACTCATCAGATGACTTTGAATTAATTATTCAACCCATGTTCAGTTAACTCACATTTTTAAGGCAGCAGAGGAACATTTCATATTGAACCAGCTTAAAATGATTTGCAGTGATATTAGGCACTCATATCACCTGACTGAGGTTAGGTATAGAGATTGTAGTCTTAGTTAATGTTATAACTTCATATTCATATCATTCTTGACTCCCAAGTTTGTTTGTTCATTCTTTGTGTTCTGGTCCAACTCTCTTGAGCCCACGCTTTTGCCAGCACAATCTGTCAACAGCTAACAATAGCTAGTTGATCTGGGTGTTGATAAATTTGACTGACACATCCAAACTGCTCAAAAGTAGCTGTTGAAAAGTTGAATACTGCTTCTTGCGTGAACAGTTTAGAACTAAAGCTGAGAGGTGACATCTCTAACAGCACTGGTTATTTTTGTAAGAAAGTTGCTTCTCTAAGTGCACTGTAGCGTTTAACTCGGCGCTGTCTACAGAATGAATTGAGATATTCTTCTTTACAAAATCAAACTTGTGACATTAAACTTAAAAGTTTGTCTAAAACTTCTCTTTTTTCACTCAGACAAAATCATTTCTTCCATTATAGACATTAACGGCTGCCCTGTGCCCGAGAAAAATGAATTTGTCACACATCAACAACTTGACTGCACATATCAATGAGTAGGTTACGACTTCTTCACATCATCTCACAGCTTCTCCCCCAGCAGTGCCTGTAGGGAAGATGAGAAAGCTCTTGTTGGAGAGCCAAGCTATGTTACATAACTAAAAAAAATTACAGAAGGAAGTTTGTATGTTGTAGTGCTGAAAGAAACGAATCCCACTGGATTTTATTTCTGCCTTTTATTCTTCACAAGCAAAATCTCCTATATAATCCTGACTTATTTCCCCAAAGTGTACTTCACTGTGACATTTTCAAAAGCAACATCAGTTACTGCAGTTCAACTGAATGAAATGTACCATGCACAGAAGCCGAGGTAACTGACAATGTGGAAACTGAGCGGGGATGTTTAAGGGTGAGAGGATCTCAGCAGCCGGGCTGTGTCTTCAAACATTGCGGCCAATATAAAGGTCATCTCTCACCACTACACACAGCCCACCTGGCATTTCAGTGGAAATGATCTGCCTGCCAGCGTACAGTAGGGCTCCTTGAACACACGATGAGGATGAATTACATTTTTACACCTCCACACAGAGGGGAGTGAGAGAGTGTGAATTAAATTAAACTCTAAATTTGTCATTTTTATTAACAGAATGACCTCAACGTATTGTTAAGGTTATTCTTGTCATTGCAGTCACTAATTTTCTCCTTTCTTAATTAATGTTTCTGCGCCTCTTAAGCTCCCCCCCTCAGTCTTACAAATATAGGCTGATTTATAGATGACAAATTAACTACTCGAAATTCACCATAATTTTTGAAGTAATGGATAATCTAGTTCACACAGAGATAAACAAAAATGCTTCTTAACTGTTACTGGGGATTTTGGCAGTTGAAATTACTACTATCTGTGGCAAGCTAGCTAAACCAATGCTAACTCTAAAATCTCACGAGTTGGTTGAAACCCCCGGCTAAAAACATGACATTCTGTGACATTCTCACCAGTTAAGGATCCTTGGAAAAGACTTGGAAATAAGAAATATATAGCTGCAATCCTGTTTTCTGCTGAAACTCCAGGATTGTTTTGTGAACCGAAGATCTTCACCCATCCTCACATCGGCATAGGGGTGAGTACATATTGAGTGGACTATCATTAAGCGGTGGAATCTCGCCTTAAATTCCTTCAAAGTCTTCACCACAGACATTACATGAGTTTGGACAGATGTGGAAGTAAACAGTAACCTGACTGGTTGGTGGAGACAAATAAATGTGAGGCAGTAATTCTATTTTTTGACTCTGTTTTAAACAACCATTGACAGCTGACTTCTTGCTCTTCTTAACTGGCCACTTGAGGGCGCAAGTGATGAACAACTGCTTCAGTTTGACATCCTGTTTCAGCTCGGGACAACGTATGTGGAGGTCACGTAAATGTTGGTTTCCTCTGTCAGTTGTGGTGGCATTGCAGTAGGTGCTTCACCATCTGCTCTCTACTGAGCGATCACTTCCTGTTCTGATTAGTTCAAACCCTGTTGCATTTTTTTTTAAATTGCTGTTAATTCTTTTCATTGTAAATAGTTTTAGCCAAATGAAAACCTCAGTTTCATCAGTGTAAATGAATTAAGAGAAAGTCAGTGTTGACTTTACTGTAAAACAACCTCAGACTCAACCAGGACAGTCAATCGTACCAGCTGATTAATAACTGATGATATAGAAAACAAAGCCAATAGGCAGGTTGTTGGTGTAGTTGTTGGATTTGTCACATGACCAGTATGAGCATCTGCAAGATGGATGAATGATGAGTGCATTCATTGTTGAATAAAACACACAGAAAAAATATTTCCAATTCAGTATCTTTATTTCCAAATGAGCCAAATTCAAATTAAATATGCCAATTCAAACCAAACACGCCGGCTTCACCGCTGGCGAGTTTGGGGTGTGGGAGGAAACCAGAGTACCCGGAGAAAACCCACGCAGACGTGGTGGTTCAGATGTGTGAAGCACGTGAACCACCACATCTGCCCACAGAGTGAAGATAAATCAACCTCAAAACATCTGGGTCATGTCTGGTCGATTTGTGTTTATGAATTTGCTGTCACTAAAATAAATGCAGGGTCACAGTTTTATTTGTATTTTATCCACCCCCATTTGTATAAATGAAGGTGGACAAAATATTAGAAACAAGTATGATGCTGTGAACTTCCCTGTTTTTTTAAACTAAACTCGTAATGTTTGCTAATATTTTAGCAACTACAAATTCAAATTCAGCCTAATTCATGTGTTTTGAGATTGATTTACCTTCACTGCTCAGATTATTTGGTCCCAAAAGTGGGACCAAATAATCTTTAAAAAGTCAAAATTAAGTTTCAAATCTTCGTGCTTAAGTCCCAAGTAAAGAATGATGAGTCCCAAATCAAGACAGGCAAGTTGCAAATAAAGTCCCGGGTCAAGACTAACAAGTCCTGAATCAAGTCCCAAGTCAAGATTGACAAGTCTTGTGTCAAGTCCGATAAATAAAAAATACGGGCCCTGGAGATTTGTGTAAAAAGGGTTGGGCTGTGAGAACCAGTTACAAAAATTTAACGTGCTGTTTTCTGGTCCTGGTCTTTAGGATCCGCTGCCCTGCATGTTTTAGGTGTTTCCCTGCTCCAGCACACCTGATTCAAATGATCAGGTCATCATCAAACCTCTGCAGAAGACTGATGACGACCCGATCATTTGAATCAGGTGAGTTGGAGCAGGGAAACTTTGAAAACATGCAGGGCAGTGGGCCCCGAGGACCAGGATTGGGGTGTGGGAGGAAACCGGAGTACCCGGAGTAAACCCACGCAGAGTGAAGATAAATCAACCTCAAAACATCTGGATCATGTCCAGTCGATTTGTGTTTATGAATTTGTAGTCACTAAAATAAATGCAGGATCACAGTTTTATTTGTATTTTATCCACCTCCATTTGCATAAATGAGGGTGGACAAAATATTAGAAACAAGAAAGATGCCGTGAACTTCCTGTTTTTTTTTTAATTAAACTCGTAACGTTTGCTAATATTTTAGTGACTACAAATTCAAATTCAGCCTCATTTATGTGTTTTGAGATTGATTTACCTTCACTGATAAGGTCCCTGAAGTGGGACCAAATAATTCTTTAAAATGTCAAAATTAAATTTCAAATCTTCGCGCTTAAGACGTAGGCGATGCTAAGTTTGGATAAGTTAGAAAGTCAGTCAGTCAGTCTATTTAAACACTTAAACGAACTAAGATGATGGAAATGTAAAATAAGGTTGCCCCGTCTCCCTCGTGTTTTTTAGGCGGGGAGTTTACCGTGAACCCTGAAGCTGTACAGGCAGGTGTTGTCTAAGTTTCCCCAGTTGCTGTTAATCTGAAGCTTCACATGTCTGAATACAGTTTCGTCTGGATTCTGTGAAGAGACGAGAGAGAGAGACAGAAATGAGTAAAGAGAGTCAAGCTGTGTAACTTGAGACATAAACGAAAACAAAGGACATCTGAGACAAAGACAACATTTTGATGCACCTAAAATCTGCATGGACAAAATTACGCTTGCATGTTTTGCATCAACAGCAGCTCCACCTCCATCTACACCACAGTTTGTAGTTTATCTCTACTTCTCGTCCAACAGAGAGACATATATTGTGAAACTATCCAGTGATCCTTAGTATTATTGAATTAAAAATGCACGTTAATGAGAGCTTATACTGTATCACACTTACAGTCAGTTCGAAGGTCTGAAACGCAGAACCGTCCTGATCATAAACCGCTGTTCCCAAGTAGGTCCCTTCATCGTCAGTGGTCTTCATCCCCTGGAGAAGACATAGAGACATCTGTTGAACCTTCTGTTGTGAACCACTTTGATAAAAATGTCACATATGCAGGACATGTCGAGAATAATGGAGGAAAATGTCTGACTCACGTAAACAGAAAATTCCCTCGGTGCGCTTTTGATGAAGCCAGTGGGGGACTGGCTTTTTGTTATGTGTCCGAGTGTCACGTGTGTAACGGAAGCAGGGTGGGACAGGGTGATGAATAAATGTCCTTGGTTGCCTGAAAGGGGCCAGCAGTCTCCTGGACGTAACGATGAGTCGCCCTGAGGGGAGAAAATTCAATATTTCAGTCTTCACAGTTCATATCTGTTTCTTTATGTTATTTGTAAAGTGTAGTTAGAATCAGCTGTAAAATAAAGTACAGATGTGTGGCTGTGTCATTCATACCTGGATCACGTTCGCCTGTTTGTTGGTGGTGTGCCACCAATAGAAAAGTCTGTCCAGGATCCAAACGCTGCGGGGCCAATATGTGTCCGAAGATAAACTCGCCTCAACGCTTGCACCTGCACGCACACAAACCAAGGACACACATACGAAGTTATAAATCACCCTTCAAACAGCATCCGCAGTGATGCACATCTTTGAATCACGGTCACGTGGATGGATGATGAAGATGGATGGATGATGAAGATGGCTTACCCAGCGATTTCGATGCAAAGTTCGGTAGAGTGTCCGATAAAGGAGAAATCGTGTGGATCCGCTGTCTGAGCGACTGCACCTCCTGCTGGAGCTCTTGCATCTGTATGTACGTGTAGGTGAAACCTGAGGGACACCGAGCACAAAGCTTAGAGATATGAGGCCGTACTTTGGTCGCTAAGGTCTTTAATCAAACTTACTAACCAACTTTAAGGAATTCCCTGAGAATTTTTGGCTTACTTAGGTTTAAGGTATGTTTAGGTAGAAGTTTCCAGGCTAAGTTCTCTAAGCTTTCAGAGAATTTTCTTACAATGTTTACGAACACGGCCTCAAAATCCTGGACCAGGGACTAAAATTAAATCAGCTGTCCCAGGTTGGACTTGTGTTCTAGAAATAACTGTGGCAGGAAGTTTGAAGTTTGAGGACAATAAAGAAAGAATCTGATCTAAAGTTACTTACCGAAAACCAGAGCGAGCAGCAGAAGGAAATGGCTGATGATGTTCAGTGAAGATGTGAGTGTTGTTCTGACTGCAGACAGAAACAAACAGAGTGTTTAGAGCTTTGAAAACAGAAATAAAAATTGACCTGAAACTACTATTTCTCTCATAAACTGCTGTGGTTGCAGATGAGACCCAGTGCTTACCATTGTTTCTTCTGGGGCTAAAGGTCTGATTCGCTGTCATCGTGGTGAAGGTGGTCTGAGTCCTGCTGGCTGACGTCTGAGTCCAGGTCCCGGTAGTCTGTGTGTGACTTGCCCTGGTCTGAGTCCCCTGAGTCCCGGCTGTCGAGGTCAGTGTAGCCTGAGTCCCACTAGTCGCAGCGGTCGCGTCCCTGTTGTCCCTGATGTTGTTCCAGTTGTTTGACGCGTGGTCCTGGTAGTCGTCTAAATGGTGGCAGTCGGGGATAAAGTCGTGCTGATCCGCTGACTCGCTGTGATTTGTTGAGTTTCTTTGGTCGCCGCAGTCAAATTTTTTCTTTCTCTGAAAGACCCTAAAAGATGCAACAGAAGTAAGAAAAGACACACGTGAAGATTTACAGAAAATTTATTTAATCTAAGATTAGTTCACATCAGAGTTTAACAAAATTTGGTTTAAAATTAATACATTTTAACAAGAGGCAGTTTCTGTGCCTAAGGCTGAAAAAGATGAAGACGATCATATTTTCTTTGCCTTTTGTGTAATTTTCTATTAAAAATAATACTTTAAATGAAAATACAGGCACATTTAGGAAAAGTCAGGTCCTAACAGCATGGTTATTTTTAAGTTTAACAGATTTGTTGCAAATTTCAAAATGATCAGAATGACCGTCTTGGCTGTTCTAGTGTTAAATCAGTCACTTTCTTTAAGTCTGTCATGGAGCTGACTTTCTCTGAATAAGAACGAGCAATTTAAGATTATAGAAATATCTGTTTCTATCATATTTGCCCCAAAATTCAGATTCTTACTTGAATAATTTCTCCTTGTATGAAACCGACGGGGACCCCTCCTCGGTGTAATATCCTGTTTCCTGCAGGCGAACACTTCTTCTAAACATGGCTGCAAAATGATTCAAAGATAAATGGTGAAATCACACTGACACGACCACACACACAAAATTTAATGTCTAACTGATTTAAATAAATTGGCAACAAGTGTGAAGTCTGGAGCTCTGCTGGTAACTCACCTGTTATTTCTACTGTACGGTGCAAGAAAAGAATCCCTGAAGAAGAACTTGTCGAAACCCTTCTAAAAAAATATTAAAACTGGATAAATGTTTGCCTCAGGAAATGTTCTAGTCTCCTCTGGTGCCTGCAGGTAGATGTGAACCAGGCTGCTGGTTCCGCTGGGATGAAAGATTCTAAACATGTCACAGTGACTACAGTGACGTCAGAGAACAGTAGAACATTCGTCATGTTGTAGAATGTTCCACCGTCAGAGAACAGTGGAACATTCTACATGTTAATTAGGTTCATATATGGACATATTAAACGGCTCTTCTCACTTCATATACATGAATTTCAGATTTATTTGTCCAAACATGTGATCAATAAAGTTTTAATCACTTGTATTAAGGTGGTGAAGTCAAGTATCAGGCACTAATTATTATTATATTTAAATCAAACTTATAGAAAAACATCAAAACAATTTAGTTAAAACAAATTCATTCGCTCAGTCATTATAGTGCACATAAATTCAACTTTACCTGAGTATTTCTATTTTATGCTTAATACTTATACTTTACTACATATCAGGGACAAATATTTTATTTTTTATTCCACTACATTCTCCAGCAGCAGCCGAAATGTAGCAGGTAGCATGTAAACATGCCGTCAATCTCGTTATATTTTCACATGTGCATCCATTAAGAGATATACAAAGTCTCGTGATACATTGGCGCCATGTTTACATACTACCTGGGAGGCTACAGTTGACATTTCAGCTAAAAACATGGTGTAAATGGCATCTTTTGTGGTTAAATTTTAATGTTGCAGCTCACGGAAACTTGGATTACACCACATGAGCAGGATGGAGACTAGGGATTAATATTTTTCCCGAAAATTAGACTTTTTTTCTATCCCGGGAAAAGAAGCCAATGGATTTAATTTATTCAAGGTGTGTCCAAATCCACCTTTGCCATGTTGCGTCAGGGGCACAGGGGTATCCTGCCCTGTCCTGCCCCTTGCGTAACCAGTGCACAGCGGGATGCACCTATCAGGTGTGCCAAAGTGCCCTCAATAATTCACTAGGCCGAACATGCAAGAAAGCAATCAGAAAGTCAGCTGTCATCACCTTTGAGAAGCAGGCGTGCCAGCATGACGGGGGATTTACCAGGAGGAAACCTCCTGGTTCAAGAAGCGGGACTGAGGAGCAGTTACGCAGTCCGTGTTCCTCCTTCTTCTCCTCCTCCTCTTCATTCTTATATCCAGCTCCCATCCTCGCCCCTCTGTCCCGCTAACACTACTGTAGGTGGAGGAAACAGAATCAGAAAGTGTTTCTGAAGTTTGAAGTGCGCAAAATTACGGACGGATATATCCAACCAACTCTAACAGAAGCACACAGACCTTTTTCTCCCCTGGTCGGGCCGGTCTCGTGCTATCAGATATAACGTCTTGTTCATTTTGTATGATATGAATCATAATTGTTTCATCCTTGTTTTTCTGGATCCCAATAAACACACAGACACAAAGACTACAGCTGTTCCAGCTGTCATTAGCTGACTGATCTGTTAAAGGCGACCTGACAGTTGTGATCCCGTCCTGCGCGCACTTTGCAGGTCTGAGATTTATCGGGATTTACAACTATAACAATAATTGCTCTTTCCTTATTAGTGAGATCAACTTTAAAGACATACGTGTGCGCACGGCTGTTAAACATATATGAAGGTATTTTGTGATTGCAATGTGTGTGTACTACCTCAGCTATGTGCAAGACACACACACACACACACACACACGCCGCAAATGTCAATAGTTACACTATATTGCTGATAGAAAATATGTTCAAAGGACACTTTACTAATTCACACTCCTGTATTCTGCAGCTGCTCCACTGGTGCGAGCTGAGGCTGCGCCTGTGAGCCTCGCCTAATAAAGCAATAAACAGTAGGCTAGCAAAATCACTAATTTCTTTATTTTTACTTAAGCATTGTGCATTAGAATATGCGCAGTCCCACAAGGTCAGACCCGGATCATGCATGTGCGTCTTAATCATAGTGCATTGTGTTAATTTGGGTTGTGTATTGCAGGATAGAGCTAGTTAGTCCTATTGTAATACAGCCAGTAGTTAGCTTACGTTGCACCTGTAAAACCTCAGCGTGTTGTTTTAACACTTCTGTTTTTGTACAGAATAAACAAATAAGATATTGTGGTAATTAGTGGGCTTTAGAGGTGCTGGTGGGTGGACTTTGTTTCCGTAGCTGGGCTAGCTGTTTCCTTCTATTCCAGTCTTTGTGCTAATTAAGCTAACTATTTATTTGTGGTAGTCTCTGCGCACCTCTGTGTAAGAGTACAGTGTTATTTGAAAAACTGAGTGCTTTTTATAGGCCAAGAACATGCTGAGCAACAGTGGTTAGATTTATGACGTTGAGTTGCTGGACTGTAAACTCTTCTAAACCAAATAAAAAGCTGGAAGCCATTCTAAACTCTGATATAGTTTACTTTGCTCCCAACAGGTGAGTCTCGACAGAGTAGTTTTCCACGTAACCCCACAAAGCGTAGTTAGCTAATGACATTTAGAAATAACTCTACATGTACAGTAGGTAGTAAGCTAGTCAGATGGGCATGCTAACATTTGCGGCTCATGTCAGAAAAACACAGTTAAATGAATTCCTTATACTTATACTCTTGCTTTTTGCGTTCTGGAATGAAGAGTGGATGTCATGTGTGGTGACACGGAATAGCCGTAGACTGTAAGGCTGAGGCAGGTCAGTCTGCCTAATCGTTGATTGTTCAAACACAGTGTGACAACTGACAATGCATACACAAATCCATAAAAATGTCGCTGCAACCTTAAAACAGACGGAGGCCCTGCCTCAGCTTT
>JAJHUR010081686.1:0-22355 GCA_027495735.1 Lutjanus campechanus | reverse complement strand
AAGTCAGACACAGAGAAGGCAGGGAGAATCCGGTTAATTTTCAAAATAAAAGACCCCGTGCAGACTCGTGATCATAAAGACAGACAGAAAAGAAACAATTTTATCACGTAGCCTGCTTATCCATGGTTGAAGCACAAAGACTAAACATAATCAGGTGGGCAAAACGCTCAGTTGCCACGGCCTGAACCATGGCGCCTGGTGGAATTTCTGGGTTAAGGGTTTTTCAAACTGCACTTAACCCCAGGCTAAGAGAGCTGTTGGCTGAGAAAACTCTCACAGTGGCACAATCCTGGCACATTCCAAAGTGGGCTAAATCCCAAGGTTGCAGGGTCATCCCTTGAAAATCGATTAAACCCAGAGCTAAAAGCTCCCGGTGTGAAACAGGGTTAAAGGAAGGGACATTCTGAAATGCTCACATCAGTTTCTAACACAGGGCTAGACGAAATGCAATGTGAATCGATAGCTTTGGGCTTAGCTTAACCCTGGACTAACAATGTGTGTGTGTGAAAAGGGGCTAAGTTATCCTAGGGTTAACTCTTAGCCCGGGGTTAATGATAGCTCAGGGCTAAGAATATGCTGTGTGAAAAGCCCTTTGGTGCACCAACATACATGTAACCCAAGGCTAGTAGAAGTGCAGAGTGAGTCATACGGCCATGTGCTCACATATTCCTAAACCAAGGCTAAGCTAAGTTAGCCCAAGATTAACTCTTAGTCCAGGATTAAGGACAGCCCAGGGCTAAGAATATGCAGTGTGGAAAGCCCTACAGGGGGCTATGTTATCCCAGAGTTAACCTTAGCCCAGGGCTCTCCTTAGCCTGAAAATATGCAGTTGAAAAACTCTTTTGGGACCATTTTTACTAAGGCATCCTTAGATGAAAGTTCAAGGGAAACCTGAGCCTAAGTGGTTTTATGCAACTGGGCACAGCTATTGAAATGTTCTTGTGTAGCTGAACTTGTTCCTGTTGCTGTAAAACATAAAAATGAAATATTTAATAAGCAGTCTACTGAAGTCTACAGAAATCTTTATCTGTCAAGTCATTCATACAACTTTTCCCACAGGTCCCGAGGGTCACATCATATTACCCTCCTCTTGTCTCGCACCCCTCCCTTTCCCGCTTGATGTGACTCAAAAGGAAGCTGAGTGTGCTCTTCACATTGAGCAAATTGTACACCAACTTGTCATCTTAATAACGTCACTGAGCTATTAGTCTCCTGGCAGAGAGCTGACGGAAATGAACCCCATGTAAGAGAGTGACTCTGTATAGAAGTGCATCTGGCTGCCTGAAAAAAAAACAGACAGAAGAAAAAAGAGAAATTAAAGCCGGAGAGTGGGAAAGAGAGAGAGAGAGAGATAAACAGAAGTGACTCATTAATTTGAGTAGTGATGGTTTCCCGGTGATTGCATTTCGATCAGCCTTAAATATTTGTCAATAAAACACAGCAAATCGACCACTAATCCCTAATGTTTTATTGATGAAAATGGTTGCTAATTCCTCCAAACTCTGCAGGCACCAGTAATTGCTGCTGTGATTTCTACTGGCTTGTGTTTACACAGGCCGGGGCCATGGCTTTTTTACATGACCGTGTGCTGTGTCATTATCATAAAAATTATAATGTAAAAGAGATGTTTTGGTCTCTTGGCACTGTCCACGGGGAGCTGTGAGGACACGGGCAGCTAGAACGGCTGGTGTGGAGCAGGTCCAGCAGCTTCAGTGCCTTGTTTAAAGACACTTCAGCATGGCAGATATTTGCAGACTTGGATCCAAGTCAGTCAGTTTAAGACAGTAAGACAAAGGCTAAACCAACAGCTACAAGGCTGCAAGTGAAGGCTGAATAAATGCTTTGCTACTACACTGTTAATATTGTGTGGCAATACTGTTGAGAAGGGTTGTGAAAGGACTGTTAAAGCAACATTTTTTTTATTAACAATGGATCAAATAACTACTTGTAATGTGAAAGGAGTAGCTCATAGTAATGGTCCCACGGGGAATTATCACCTTACTGTGCAGTTTCTCTCAGCTCTACAGGGTGTTTTAGTATCTTTCAGCCAGGCCTGGTTCCAAAATGACTGGAGGTGCATCTGAAATGACTCGGGGTGAATACACTCCTAGAAATAAAGGTTCATAAATGGTTCTTTCTTCCTGAAGGATTGAGGTGCTCCCGAGAACCATTTGCTTCTGAAGAACTTTTTTTTGTTTTCGAGGAAAAGGGTTCATCATGGGTTCTTTGTAAGACTAGGGGTTCCCTTACGAACCCTGTTCACCTAAAGAACCCTTTATTGAAGAAAGAGTTCTTCGAGGATTGTTGAAAGCATGGGTGCTAAAAGATGTTTTCTCAGTTTAAACAATAAAACATAAATTGAAAATGATGAATGACCACAATATATAATCTGTGGGACCTAGACTCTAGACTACAAAAGACTCTAGCTAACATTAGCTCTGGAAGTAGCTAAGTTCATTAACTATATGATTCACAAATCTTATAACCCAACCTGATTGCTCACATTTCGCCAGGCATTACGTTCACTGGCGAGATCGTAGTCTGCATTTAATGTTGTGTTATAGAGTTTGGGGAGCCCTGTAACACTTTTCTTTGGTCGTATCTGGAAGGGAACCGTTGATTTGCGAAATTCTCGCGAGACTTTTGTATGTTGTTCCTTCATTATGATGTTACGGTGATCACTCTCGCGAAACTCGACCATCAGTCGCTGTCTCCTCTGCTTGTGTCACTTCGACGCATCTGTGGTCTCTTCTGCCTGCGTCGTCACATTCAGCCGTTATCTCATTGGTTGAGCTGTGAAAGGTCAGCAGCCAATGAGGTCAAAGTTCAAATAATTTGAACTTTGAGTGCAGTGGTCAGTGGCAGATCCGAGTGGTGTGCTACACCAAGGGTAGTGGTGCTGTTTGGTTGGGTGCCACCGCTCTCTCCATAAGAAAACAATGGAACAGCCAGTGCAAAGCGTTTTTACCGCAGATCATGTGTTGGGGCCTTTACACCATAGAAGGGTTTTTCGAACCTCTCATTGGGGGTTCTGGGTGAAATCTGTCAAGGATGGTTCTAGATATACACCTGTCAGGTTGGGCTCTAGGTAGAACTCTCTGAATGGGTTCCAGGTGAAACCTTTGGAAAAGAATCTACTAGGAACCAAAAAGGGATCTCTTATGGGGACGTGCCAAAGAACCTCATATGGTTCTAGTTAGCACTTTTATTTCTGAGTGTAGTAGCTACAGTTCAGGCTAGCAACAGTGATGACAAAGTGTGTAGATGTTGTGGGTACGAGTGTGGTCCCTGACAAACAGACTATTCTGGGAAGACAGCTGGAAAAAAGTTGTAAATAGTCTTGAGTGAATATACTTTTCAGCAACAGTTTGCTTCACAAGTCAGAATCATCAGTGATATGTTGATAGGTCTGCAGCCTCTGAGGAGTGTCACACCAGAGCGCAGGGCCTGTTATGCACCCCAGTTCACTGTGTTTACCTTCATTAAATGGCCTAAAAACAACACCAGACTTTTTCAGTATAACCATACAGACCTCTACAGACATCAGACTTGTTGGTCGTAACTCAATATAGCCAATCTTGTACAAGATAATTAAGAATTATTCATTGATCCAATTTAATCAACACCAAATCAATTGCCTTTATTTTTTATTTCAGTTGTTCTTATAACTACCTGACGACATCATACTTCATCTGTATTTGGTTTCAGGTTTGTGGTGATGTGTGTTGACGTGGTAATGCTCTGAACCATCCAGAGGTGAAGCTTTCCTTCGATTTCCTTTTCCAAGCTGTCGTTATCACTTTTAGCTGTAATTGGCCGTTTCAGAGCTATGAGACCTGTGATGTGACTGGCTGAAAAAGTGTTTCATGATCACCACACCCACTGATCTATATTCACCTTCACCCAGCCCTATTGCACGTTGTGCTACTACACGTGGAAGCACAGTTGTTGTGCCCTGAATATACTTGCAAACATGTTACCTAGCATCTTGCGCTTGACATTTATTATACAGATTTCAATTGAGGGTGCAAAATATTACACTGAGGGTGTACCGCATGTGTTTGCACCCTTGTAGAACCAGGGCTGTTTTCAGCTCACTGCTTTAGGTTTACAGCCTTTGTTGTTTTGGTTCAGTCTCACTACTCTGCCTCATATCCAGACAAAAGCAGAAAAGCTCTGATAAACCCACACTACAGCTAAACAGCAGACAAAGTTAGCAACTACCTGGTGAGCACACATTGGAGCACTGAGCAGCTAAGGATGCAAATATTTCCCCTCAGGAGTTTATAAAAGACCAAACTAGAGCTTGAAAGCAGAGTGAATATTGGACTGTCATTCATCAGGTGGCCAGAAACACAACTCCAAATGCTAATGTTGTTCAGTGACTGCTGAATATGTAATTGAGCAACTGTTTGCTAATGCATCAACTGAAGGCGATAAGATGTCAGTGTTGTGTACTCAAAAAAAAAAAAAAAAAGAATTGATGCAAGTTTAAGGCTCCAAACATCACAGGTATAAAAGCAAACACAAGAGGATATAATGAAGCTCTGCTCAGATAAAGTAAAAGTTTGTGGTAGTTATCAAACGTAAGTTTGGTGTCTGACCTGCTGTGGAGTAAGTTTTTCATATAAAATATGTGTCTGTCATGTCACCCGTTGGTTTCTGACGAGCCATTGTGAAGTTTAGGGTGTGTTGGCTCTGGCTGTCATCATTTTGGCAGCGCCTGACTCTGCTAATGAAAAAGTGGGCAAAGAACGGGCAAATGAAGCAGCTACCTAGTGGCTAACTACCAGTGAGAGTACCCACCTGTCACTCAAAGTGTGCATGACTTTAAGCCTTAACATAATTTAAATGGGTGAGTCGCATAAAAATTCATCATCCGCACAGTCATCATGAAGGGGGGAAATTAGCCACAGAGACGAAAACCGGTTTTTACCAGGCTTAAACATGTTTATTTATGCTCTAAAACTGAGATTTTTAAATGGGAGTATATGGAGATTGACTCTCTTTTGGAGCCAGCCTCAAGTGGCCATTCAAAGAACTGGCACTTCAGCGTTGGCTTCATTTTTCAGCCCCGGAGGTTGCCACTTGTTTTTTTTTTTCCGCACACATTTCCACATGATTATGACTGATTAAGTTGTTCGCCTCTACTTTTACCAACTTTTAGCAACTCAGATGTTTTTTTTTTCTCTGTTCTCCTTTGATTATCTACCACAAGGCGAAGATTCAGTGCGATTGATTGGTCAATAAATCATCATCACTGTCATGATGCATGACAGTTCTGTCAAATTTCCTTTTTTCTCCATGTTCTGATTTTATTTTCATCCCACCCTGAACCCTGAGCACAGCGTTTTTATCCAGCTGCTTCAATCCCCTGCTCATCCCCTCTATTTGTAGCCAATCTTGACATCTTATAACTACTTCCTTGTTTCCTTTCGTATCTCAAGCTTTGCATATGTTGTTATAGATTCCTGTGCGCCTCATTAAACTTAAGAACATTCTTGAACTGAACCCTGCTTCATGTCATTTTGTTCTCTGAGAGCTCATTGTTTTGAAACACAAACTCCCAAGGGTCAAACCAGTAACTAAGGAAATAATTGATCATAACACATAGTTTACAATAAAATTATTGATGTTACTGTATGGCTTATGCTGAGTGATGTAGTGTGTCTGATCTTCCTCTCTGAAGCTTAGTCTTTAAATAGAAATATAATATTTTTTTCAGAAGAATCAGTCTTTTTTCCAATCTTGTTAACATAGGCTGTCGAAAGCCCTGCAAGTAAAACTGTTCATTGTGTTCATTGTGAATGTAAAAGTACAATTAATGTTCTATAGACAATAAATTCAAGTCAGACAGCAGAGAAAACTTTATTGAATGCATGCTGTTTTACTTTTAATCTAATTACTTTGCAGATATTGATTGTGTAAGGTCATCCCAAAGTTAGTGTTGGTGTGTGTTGGATTATTTAACTAAAGAGTCCGCTATATTTGTGAGGTCTGACCAGCTTTGTGAGGCAAAAATGCTGGACCCCACAACTTTAAGGGGTTGTTTGAGGGTTAAAGGGGCAGCTCTCTCCCAAATCAAAAATGCATATATTTTTCATGTGGGCTATAGTGCTGTTTACCCATCTAGATTTTTGGGGGGTGAGTTGCAGAGTTTTGGAGATATCGGCCATCGAGGTGTCTGACTTCTCTCCAGTATAATGGAACTAAATGGCACTCAGCTTGTGGTGCTCAAAGCATCAAAAACGCATTTGATTTTCTTTTCAAAAAGCATGACGCAGTTACTTAAGTTGATCCACACGCAACTTTCTTTCTGCAGTAGAATCTACCATAACTACTTTATTTTCTTTTAGAAAAAAAAGTAGTTCCTACATGAAACCGCACACAACAGGGTCTGCGGATTATCTGGAGAAACCGGATCAAGCAATCATATCCTAGCTAACTTTAAACATTGATGCATCAAAATGAAATATGTTATTTATATTCACACATGCACATTTATGACTAAAACAACTCTTCGTGATGGTCCAAATGGTTTTCTGCTGTCTTCCATCATCACCCAGGTTAACAGAACATGCATGCTAACTTTGAAAGTAGCTTTAGCTGTTAGCTCCATTAGCTGTGTTGTGGTGTCCACACAGCAGCTGTGGGTGCCTGTGTCACGCAACCCTGGGGTTTTAAACTGAAACGGGGTCAGCAGCGTTTCCAAATGTCTCCGTTTGAGGAGCTCCAAAATGCCAGAGAAGGGTGGACGCTAACCTCCCGTCTCGACCTCAAGCGAGCCAGATGTGTATTTCTACTTGCATGTCTCACGCAACAAAAACACTTTCACTGTCATCAGTGCAGACAGCGCTGCTCAGTGCGTCTCACGTCCCAGCTGCGTCTGACGGGCGTAAATGCAAGCTGAGAAACGTATTTTATCCACATTTTGTAACTAGGGTGGAGAAGAGTGTGCTCCACATCCAGAGAGCAGCTCACTCTCGTCCGGTTTAATCCCACAGACTGTCTCCTCACTTCACCCAGCAGCTGGTAAAGAAAACATAGGAACTTCTTTGACTTTTTCTGCAGAATTTTCGTGAACAAACTGTACATTTACTGCCACCAGACATCTTCGCTGCTAAACTTCAGTCCTTCTGCTCTGATCACCAACACCTGTCTGTCCTGAGCCATCAGCAATCAATTTTTTTCCTTTTTCTCTTTTGCTCATCCACACCCACTGCATGCACACAAACACACACATACACTGCAGTGCTTATGCATCACGTTGATGGAAAAATGGATCATGAATATGCACAACTGCATATTGCACGGAAAGTTTGACTGCTCATTTGCTGCTTGTAGACAACATAGAGCCAAAATAGACATACGCCTCAGTGTGGTGTGAAATGGTCGTCACGAGAGGGTGATGCTGACGTGACTCAAGTGGTAAGCGAGTGTTTTGTGCGTCTGTTTTTGCATGCTTGTTTAGAGGTGGGGGTGAGGGAGCAGCTCTTAAAAGTTGACATGCATTTTTTGTGGAACACTCAGGCTCTAAATCAAAAATGGTGAAGGTTTGAGAGGAGCACTAGTTTGCTTTTAACTGTCACATCCTTTGGCTTCCAGCTGATAGACGGTATCTTTAAACACCAGACAATACTCAGACCCCACATCAGATCTGCATCAGCGACAAAGAGGAACACAACAGAGATTTCACAGGCCAACAGTGGACAACTGATTAGCACAGATAATGAAAGAACACAGGAGATGACAGCTTGAAGAGAAGTGGTTCGTCTCCCCCCGCAGGGATTACACCCACAGCTCTGCAAACATTAATTGGCAATGCGACCTTGGGCACAGTGAGAAAAACAGTTCTAGCTTGTTACCATGATTCATAATTAGTTTTTTTGTCATCTTCGAATAAGACTTGGAAGATAATGAATAATTTGAGTTGTCTTGTCACGTAATCCTGATGATCCCTGTTGGCTCGCTAAATCCATAACCGGTTCATAAACAACGCCAGCATTCAGGGAGCGCCTAATGAAATTTGCTCCGCTTTTCGATTTGATAAGTGAATTTTTGTTTCGCTTCACCAAATGTCAGGACCTCAGTCATGTGCTGCTGGTTAGAGCAGTTGGAAGCTGCCTAAAAATAAATAACCTTTGATGAGACGAGGTAGAGGACGAGAATGAGTTTATGAGGATCGATGCAGAGGTCTTTTCAGTTTTGAGGCCATAATAAAAAATGCATTTGTGAAATACTAAACCCAAAACAAAACAACAGAGTACGCAGCAAGATATTACTGCTTTCACTGACCCAAGGGCTGTGAGGGTTATCCAGCACCAACAGTACTGTTCATAACCATGTAAAGCTCAAGTTCAAATACGAAAAACAAAGACACTGGGGTGCAGGTTAGAGGCTTTTTTTCCTCCACACAGCAGCGATGTGAGTTTGGCACAGTTGTAGCACGAATGGTTGTCTCACCCAGTAACTTTATAGACAGCTTGGCAATTATGGAGTGCTGTTTAGATTGCAAACAAGCAAAATCCTGTCTGCGTCTTCCTTTTGTATCGCAAACCAAACATCTACTTGCTCTCACCTTTGTTCCCTTCCAGCAATCATCCTAACGACATACAAAATTCAGATCTGAGGCAGAAAAAAAGCTCTTTCACATCGTCATAAGGGTGCAAAATAATTCTGTGAACGCTGAAGTTTACTTTTTTTTTTTTCTCCAGGTCTTTAGATGAGCAAGGCAACATGGAATTGTGAGACTGCAGTGCTCAAACTGTCACGTATCACCTCTAATAAAGCACAATGCTGTCTTTGACTAGTCTGGCAAAGAACTGAGCCGAGCTGCGCTGTCAATATGCTTCGCAGATGAGCCCATTAGCTCGTTGCTACTGTCAGCAGCAGCCTGATAAGTATGTAGCTGGCTGCCTTTGGCCTTCAAAGCCCTGCACGGACTTGTACTTTTTTATCTGACAGATTTGCCTCTTCCTTTGGAAAAAAAAGAAAAAAAGAAAAAAAACAGCGTGGATGCTGTTCTCGATGTGTCTGCTATCTGCTTGTTCCTGATGTATCAAAAACAGCCTGCCCCTGGTGTGGATCTCTCCCACAGTGCATCAGTGAGAAACAATTGGCCTATCAGGCAGCAGGAAGGGGGCTAATGAATAGATTGTGTGACTTGCCTCCAGACAGACAAAGACATAGACAGCAGCGGTGAAGCCAAAGACAGACGAAGACAGTCATACTGAGGCATAGCTACAGAATCGTGACATGTTCTTATAATATGATCTACCGTGTAGAACAGCACCAGTCATCTGAACCCGCAAAATGTCAGTATTAAAGTCTAAACTTAAAAGTTTAATATAAGTTTAGCACTTCAAACAAACATAGATGTGAATCACACTGCAGCAGAGCTTAGCACACTGTAGTGTAGTGTAGTATAGTACACTACAGAGAAGTATAATATGGAGCATGTATAGCACAGTAGCACAGTATAGCACCATATAGCACCACAACACAACAGTGTAGTAAAGAGTGCAGTATTATGTGCAGTAGTGTAGCATAGTTTAGTAGAGTATGGAGCATGCACAAATTTTTCTCAAGTAGTGACAGGGGACTTTATTTACCTTAATTCCAGAAGGTACAGGCCTTTATTTGAAGCAGGCTTGTATTAGAGGCAGGTATTTATTTCAAATGCCCTCTGTTTGATAAGTGTTATTAGTCATATTGTGGCAGCCAGTGCAAAATAACAGAAAACAGGTCTCAGTGATGTCTGTCCTTTAACGACATTCAACACATGGGACAAAAACTCTAAAGCACATTTGGAAAATACAGCTGGTGTCAAGAAATGTAACAGCCACTAGGGTTGGGCAATTGGAAAAATAAATTGGCTATCAGCGGTTGTGTTTTTTTGGGTGGGGTGGGGGTGGGGGTGGATTTTTGTCATTTCATTTTCTGCATGAATGATAGCCGCTGCTCCACGACACGCAGTTTTTACACCCACTGAGCCAGAGGACAAGTCAGAGTGAAACAGTGAATTATGGATTTATTTCTTTTAAAACCAGAGTTGGTGATTGTACCAACAGTTGAAAGACTAACTGGGGTGGTTTTGGTGAGTTTTATTTTGTTTCAGGCACATTATGAAGACTATTGCTGTGATGCACTTTTATAATGAAATAAATGCATCCTATGCACATTTTAAATTCATTTATTGTTGTGTTCTTTATCAGTAGTTTATAAATGTTGTGGCATTTCATGACCTACTTTTGCATGTTTACACTTATTATTGTTAACCAATAAATGGCAGTTGTAGAACTGTTGTATAAAAGCAGTGATTATCAAGTCAGCTTGTGGCCTCATGCTTACGACCGAATCACAGCCATGATGATATTTAGTACAACAACTACACTAGTATAGTACCTGGGGTCCGGGCTCCCTAGAGGGCACAGTAAAAAAATCACAGGGGGTTCCCAAGGCTTTATCTGCTCAGAGGTTGTCAAAATTAGATCTGCACGTTAATTAAAATAACAATTTATACAAAAGTATGTTTACAAAACAATTTTAAAAGATACAGTTTTTTTTGTTCTCGCTCAAAAATATTTAGTAGGCCACACCTCTGCAGCCTCTCAAGCTCTGCAATAATCAGAATCAGAATCAGTTTCATTGCCAAGCAAGTTTTCACATTCAAGGAATTTGCCGTGGCATGTCGGTGAATAACAACAACCACAGTGTCAAAAAAATATAAATAAAGATTAAGGTTCAAAACAGCATAAATAGAAAAACAGAGAATAGACAATAAGGCATGAAAACAACAAAAATATAAAAACAGTAGAAACAATGTGTACAAGTGCATTTAAATGGATGCACAGCAGCTGTACAGTTTTATGCAGGAGTGCAAATTGTTTGACAAGGAATGTGCAAAGTTCATAGTAATGAATAATTATTGTTTTTGTTTTTTTTGTCCGTGTCAGCCTCCTCTGTTGGGAAACACTTGGTGTGCATGTGGGGGCTCCAAGGAAAATGAGTTGGGAAGTGCTGCTGCAGTGTTTGGTATTGAGAACATTATACTCTAGCAGTATTGTAAAAGAGCTGTGGTGTGGCGTGTACACCAGGAAACATGTAGGAGAGAAATCAGTGGACAGATAAGTCCTCAACTCTTGAACTTTGAAGCCAAGGAGAAATCTGTTTCCGCTGCAGCTCTCTGCTTTCTCTCAAAGCTCCTTGCTGCCTCTCGTCTCATATCTCTGCTGGAGACAGGCTGCAGAAAACCCAGCCTGCACGTGCATATAGAAGAGGAAAAAAAAAGCCCCTCTCTAAAGTATGCCTAATTGGTTTTTATTGACTTTAGCGGCAGCAACAGATATTGTGTGATAGTGTAATGACAAAAGATTAGCTCCTCATGCGAGGCTGGTAATAACAGCTGAGGTGGAGAGCAGCTTCACAGAAAGCCATCACACCAGATAAGCACTGTAAGCAATGTGATTATGTGGATAGTAGTGTAATCTGAGCCCTATTAATATGTTTAATTGTAACCATTTGCAACAGCCCCGAAGCTCCTACCCATGATTGCTTGGCAATCGTGCAAAGTGTAATTTCATAAAGTGCTAAGCTAAATTCTCTGCAGGCAGGCAGCTATTATAATGCTCTTATACGTATATTGGCATGCTAATAAAACATACTTTGTGACGGAATTTAAAATTCAATCAGGTTGAGGCAGAGGGGTGCTAAATGCATCTTGGAATATGAATAGCTTGTCTCTGTCTCTCTGCTTGCTGCTAGATTGTACTCTCTGTAATTTTCCCTCTGAAAAATCCTCATCTTCTCGCCTCATGTCCCTTCCTCCTTCTCTTTTTGTCTCTCTTTGTTGCCACCTCTTGTTTTGCCCCAGCTCTCACTCTCTCCTCCTCAATTCCTCATTTTCTCCATCTAATATTTACAACCTTGTTACTCTCTTGTTCCCCAGTCTCCCTGCGCACCTAAACGCCCCCACCGTCCCTCCCTCCCCCTCTTATATCCCTCCTCTCTGTCATCAGATAGGGGAGCTCGGCGAAGAAAAGCCCGTCTTGACTTCAAACGCCTCCCTGTCTATTTGTCTCCACCCCATCTCAACTGGCAGGGAGGCACAGCCCTAGAAATCAACTCTTTTCCTCCCCCTCCGCTTCATTTCTACTCCCCGTCTCCCCTCCTTCGCCACTGTTTGTGTCTGCCTCTTACTCTCTCCTGCTATCGATCTCTTCCTTCCTCCCTCCCTCATCCTCCTCGGTTCCTGTTTGCATCTCTTTTTCTCCTCATTTTCTTTCCCTTTGTCCTCCCCTCTTGCCCGTGCAGTAGAGCATTTAAATGTGATATTGCCTGTAGCTGTGGAGCCTGCATCTCTCTGTGAAATAGAGACTGTTTATATCACTGTTATTTATTACTCAAACTAAATTCTGTCTTTTGCTCCAATTTGTTCAGTTCTCTGCATGACAATTTGAATAGAACTTGATATCAACGTGACGTGCCGTGAATGAAAACTCAGGCTTTAGTGAATGTGCAGGAGGGAGGAAAAAAAAAATAAAAAAGGGAAGAAAAAAAGGCATCAGTGGACCAAGTGTGTAAAAATGACAGCAATTATGGAACATTTAAAAAGCGCCCGTGAGCATCATTACGATCTGTTTTTGTTTTGTTCTTCGGTTTTTCTATTGTCTTTGTCTCACAGAGGCATCAGCGTGGCAGGCGTTGTATACGTTTGCATGTTAAATTAGGGTCTCTGATAAAGTGCAAAGACATGCACTGATGCAACCACAGGAAACCATCCACAGGGGCAGGACAAGTTCTGCCCCACCAACTATCCCTGGCATCTCCAACTGCACAAGAGTTTGTGTGCTATTGAAACTGGGTGTATCCATGCCAACTGCAGAGGGGCTGTGTTGCAACATGGGCACTGGTGTGTACCTTTTAAAGTGGTACTGCACACATAAGCATGTGTTTGGAGCTGAAAACTCCAGTGGAAACTGCTCATACATGATCGGTGATCAACTGCTTATATGGATCAAAAACTGTTGGGTTAGCGTAATCAAGTAGTCCGCTAACAGGGTTAATTTTTCATACCTGACAACATGTGGGAAACTATTTAAAACTATGGTGATTCTTGAGAACAAAAACAAACAAAAAACTTTATTCTAATGATTCTTTGCTTCACAGTAAACCGCCTGCTTCTGTCTGGCTACTTGAGGATCCTGCTGCGTGCACAATGAAATCATGACTGGAACAAGAAAGTAATTTTCTCTGAATGAGTCTCCTCACAGCTTATGACAAACTGCCAAAAACAAGCCAATGAGATGCAGCATCAACACGACAGTAAACTATATTTTATATACAGTACTGTGCATAAGCAGCATCTTCTGTGTGGCACTGGGTTTTATGCTCCCCTAAAGTAGAAGCTGGGGGTGCAGCGACCCCTCAGTCTTGAGGCAAAGCAGGAAAAAATGCAGATGTAAAACTGCCAAAAGGCTAATGCATTTAATTGCCATTTGAAAGGACCACAAATAAAGTCATAGCACGTGCTATATTACTCTTAAGATTTAATTTTCAGGCGAGTAGTGTGAAAATGTGTTTTGTTGCTCTTACGTGTTACCAGCCGACCACACTGAGCGCTTTAATTAATTGGTTAACGAGCACAAAGCGCCATGAATTCAAACACCCCCTGATCATCTATCTGAATTAGAAAAACGACATGATGTCCGCCACCAGCTTTGTGCGGAAATACTTCAAAAATACTGAACAATGAAGATGCATGGCTGTGGCAAAAAACAAAGAAAAAGAAAAGAGGCCTTCGCTGAAGAAAGACGGCCAAAAATCTCTTTTCAAAACTATACAGTGAGCAGAGTTACGCTCAGAACTGGGGGTGCAGTTACACGTCAACTTATTTGCCTTAACAGGGCAGATGGACTGTTCGACATGAGTGTGCATGGTCCGATTTTTCGGACAAATGTGACTGTGATGCGAAGTGTAGAGAACAAAGGCCACAGCAAAACAACCATGCACGGTATGAAAAGATAAACCGCACTGATGGACTAAACCTACAATTATCTTCCACCAAATGTTATTCTATTCAATACTTGCTTTTGTAATCCTTTCATAGCAACTGGGCAGCGTTGTTTTAATGTTCCCGTGGATTACCGCTGCTTTTTGTGAGCACATGAGAAGCTTACATGCGCGGCTCTGCACAAGTGCTCGAAGTTGGAGCATGTCTGCTTCAGAACACGAGCGTACATTTTTATAAACATGTTCATAAAAGCTCTTTACCTCTAAGTATTTCCGTGTTTACCCAGGCGATTAAAATACAATTACGGAGAGAGGGACACGGTATCTTTTGTGTAATCTTGCCTTTTCTGACAAGTGGCGGGGCGTTTCCTTTGCAGTGAGAGAGGGAAAGAGGCTGAAGTGTGTTTCTGTAATGATACACTTCTGTGAGTAAACAGAAGTTTTGTGGATTTGTCACGCACACCTCCAAAATATTTAGCCGATATCTTTTTTTTAATTTCATTTCAACACTTTCTGGCTGTTGTATATTGGTTGGATTCTTGACCTGAGTGAAAGTAGCAATACCACAATATAAAACCGTCTTCAAAAACTGACAGTCAAAATATTACTAACATTATTGTTCCAATTTTTAGCATTTATCTAGTCAACCGACTAGATTGCTTTATTTGTACTCAGTTCTTTGAACATTCTTCCTTTATGCTTTCATGAACTGTATTCCTTCAGTCATCAATTCCACAATTACTCTGCTCAAAATAACAAACTGGGTGTGAACCCCCATGTATTGCTGGCTGTTTGTCCTCTGCAGCGGCTACGGGTTCAACTTCAACTGTCCTCATCAAATAAAGGCAAAATTTGTCCCCAAAAATCTTAAATAAATAACTAAATATAAACTGAGACCTGTCAAACATCTCATATACAGCCTAATTTAATATAAAGCGGTTCAGTGATATGGAATGCTTTGGCATCTTATATTTAAAACATAGCACCTGTACAGTTTAAGAAAGCTGTTAATGGTTTATTTTCATCTCCACAGTGTGACTCTTATAGAATCTCTGCAAGCTGCCCACAATTAATTAGTCATTCCACTCATTTTTAATTACTGTGTGTACTAGTATATATGGATTCATGTGTGCCATCTTATCCTTTGTTTTATTTCTTCCTTTTATCTTTCATTTCCATCCTTATTATATTTTTTTCTCCTTTCTAATGGATTAAGGCAGGGATTCTCAAAGTTTTGATGACTGAGTGCCAATTTAGGGAACCGTGTATGATTGATGGCTGCACAGATAAACCCATGAACTTCTCTTTGTGGAATTCGGGAATTGGTCTCATAAAAGCGTTTAAATTTCTTGAGCGTAGAATTCAGCAGCAGCTGAGTAGTGTATTTAATGTGGGCTGCTTTGAAAGAGATGATTAAAATATAATGTATGCGTTCCATGTCGTGTTTGGGGCTGCACACTTTGACAGTCCCTAAATTCCACCACCACAGATACGCTATTGAGGAGCCAGACAAATTCAAAATAATGACAGTACTTCCACCTGTGGAAAGTATGCCCCTCTGGGATTTGCACCTCACCACCATGTTGTTTATGTAGAGTATATATGAATTCATTTATGTCTAACCAAATAAAAATTAAAAATCAAAACTATAAATACAACATTGACACATTACTGTAAGGTTGCTATAGTGTATGGTAAATAAAAAAACTGTTAGTTATTTATACATCCAGCAGACATGGAGCAACATTAAGTCCAATAGTCACCATCCTTTTAGCTCAGTTTTTGGTCTCCGCCAGCTCTTCAGCACTTAAGTGCTCCGTTATGTTCACCAGCTCTGTCATTTGGTGCTGGAAAAGTAGTGTACAATGTTTTTGTTTAAAGAGATTTATTTCCTGGAAACAACTCACTGCTTTGCCTGAAACAATGTTGATGGGAGCAAGGAGAATGAGCCAAACCAGTAAAATCAAAACAATGAGGGAAAAAGACTGCATAAAGCTCTGTGGAGCTGAGGGGAGCTGAAGAATTTGGTATTAATTCTCTGAGTTCATCACTATGAGCATATTGCACAAAGTCATTTCATCCATTTTTAATGAAAAATGATTGATTATACCAACAAGTGTCAAACATTAAAATGACTCATAATGAAGTGTGTTATTACACACTTGTTATTATATTATTATACTATGTTATTATACTATTATAATGTACTATCAAAATCTGACCATATAGTTTATTTGTAAAATTAGCAAATTAGCTACAAAAATTGTACAACATAATGAAAATAATGCCTCATATCAGGAGGATTGACCAATTCTAGCAAAGAAAAAGTGACTAATCCCAGTGAGGAGGTGGTGGGATTTCATGTTATGTAGCACTTACGTGGGTAAAGTGGGTAGTTTCTTGAGTCGATATACAGCATGCAGTGTAGGAAGATTTGTACCAGGATTTGTAGCATTTTAATATTTTAAAGTGATAATATGTACTGTATTAATCTGTATGGGAACAAGCAGCATAATATATGTCACCAGTTTTTTACTATAAGGACATAAAATCAGAGAAACAACTATGGCCCTGAAAACAAAGCTGAGACAGAAATGTCCCGTGCACTTAACATGACAGGTAGGTTTAACACAGGCATGCACACATTCAATCTACCACACCCCCATGACTCTTTGTGAAGACTCTGCGAGCTCCCACAGTGGTGATTGCACTTTTTAATAGTCGGCGTGATAAGGAGCTGCTTATTTATTAAGAGCCTGTGTTTTGATACAGACTGAGCAGATGAGTCCTAAAATTAGCATAGGGATCTACAATTCTGCTCTTTGGATCTAGGAGGGTAATAGCAGCCTGCCGCATCAGCAGGCATGGCTATCAGCCAATTATCACTGGCTCATGCGTGTAAGACCAGAGAGCCTAAGGAATTTCAGTCCTTGAAGTGGTGTGGTGGCACCAGTGGGAGAAAAAAAAACAACAGTGCAAAAATGCCCTCTTGGATGCTCTTTCTGTGATAAAGTGCCCTCTGGGGTGCCCTTCCAGTGGACAAAACATGATTAAATGCCTTATAAAGTCCCCTTCCAGGGGACAAAACATGGTTTAGTGCCCTATCAGTGGACAAAACATGGTAAAATGCCCCCTAAAGTGCCCCTCCTGTAGACAGACCATGGTTAAGTGCCCTTCTAGTGGACAAAACAGGGTAAAATGCCCACTAAAGTGCCCTTCCAGTGGACAAAATGCAGTGCATTGCCCTCTGGGGGTGCGCTTCTATTGGACAAAACATGGTAAAATGCCCTCCCATTGGACAAAATGTGGTAAAGTGCCCTCTGTGGTACCCTTGTCATGGACAAAATATGGTAAAGTGCCTCTAAGGGGACGCTTCTGGTGGACAAAACATGGTTAAGTGCCCTCTAGGGTGCCCTGCTAGTGGACAGGGTACCCTTCCAGTAAATAAAACACAATGCAGTGCCATATACTGTAGGCTGCACTACATACTAGAAATTATTTGGCTTCTACGTGCCTTTAAATAGTTAAATAGTTCCCTGTGTTTTTTATTACAGAGTTGTAGTAGCCATTGTACAATAAAACAATTTTAATCTGAGGAAAGACTTGGCCATGTACAGATGGTGCCCTTTTAATTTCTTTTTCGCCCCTGCCCCTCAAACAGCCTGGTTCCACCACTGCGTAGTGGTATGTGGAGGAGCAGGGAGAGAGCATGGAAATCAGTATGGAAATAACAAAAAAAAAAACAAAAAAAAAACAGCATATGTTCAAGTGTCATGTGTGGAGCCACATTAAGAATACAGAGCATTTCAATTTTTATTTTCAATTTTGTCCTTTTCTGTCGGCAATTTGGGTTTTATTCTGCATCACAAACAACAAAATTACTTTTCCTAATAAGAAGTGTGGGAGCGCTTCAATCCCCCACCAACACACCACTGCTTATATAGTATTATCTACTGCACTGTGGGTGTTAAAGTCAGTCTGACAACAGAGGAACTCCATCAATCTCTAATGCATAGCCAATGAGGGGCTCTCCAACAACAGGCCTTTGTATCCCTCTGGAAACAGATTGATCTCTTTGTATGCTCTGCACACGTTTGCCCCTCGTCCCTAAGGCCCTCATTGTCTTCTATTTGTTTAACATGATGGAATATGCTAATCAGGCAGGCGCTGCTGAGATAAAACTCGCACTCCACTGCTAACGCACTAACCGAGCTCGCGAAATAAAACTGTAACCCTTTTAATTGAGTGTTCCCCTGGTAACGGAAATAGTGATGCAAGCGAATTAAATAAACAACAACCTATATATTAAACATGATGATTCTCTTTGTCGTAAGAAGCTGCCTCTCATTCTGAGGAGACATGAGAGTGTGCATTTTTCACACCGAGGCAGGGAATTAAACATTACCACCAGGGCACTTTTTCATGTTTATGATTGCTGAGTGGCAATTCTACTTGAAATTGCCATGTTTTCTTCATTTCACAGGAACAAATGCAGCAGCAGAGGCCTGCGGCTCCTGGGATCAGCGGGGTGCCACACGGTGCTCGTGGCTCTTTTCGGCACAGGTTTATTGCACAGCAGACAGTACGTAAACACTTGGCATACGCGTTGATTTTCTGCACAAACATTCGCACAAGTGGAAAAAAGAGCACACGCATAGACACATATCCACATGCAAACATACACACAAACACCCCACCCACCACCACATGCCACATGCTGTCTCAGGCTTTCATGTCCTTTGCCCAAACTTTTGATTGGTCCCAACAAGCAAGCAAGGGGCGCTTGTTTACTTCCTGGCAGCAAGTAAATATTTTACATGGAGCGCCTTCATGTTAGAAATCTGGGCAATGCATGGGAGATTTCTCGTCAGTCAAGCAGTAAACAACCTGCTAGTTTGCAATGAGGAGGAACTCTGACATAGCTCAATCATGCATGTCGTAAAGATACATATAGAATATACTACTATGAAAGCACACATATAAAGGCATGCACATTTGTAAAGCAAGTGAGATGTCTCCATTCTAGAGAAATACAGTGAAATTCTATTAATGCTTTTTTTTTCTTTCCAACGACCCACTGAGACCGAGGTCTCTTTTCCAGGGCTGCCCTGCAGCAGCAGAAAACTGAATAAAATATGCACATATAAACACAGTTATACATATATGTATCTACATATCCATACACGTAAGCCCATATGCCATGTGTGTATCCTTCAGAACAGTTCCATGTATTTGCTTCAAGCAGCTCAGCCACTAATTCTTCAAAGACAGAATATGATACCAGAAAAGAGAGGTTAGCTTGAAGGTTAGTTTGAAAATTATTCCACTTATTGGGTGCAGCAATACTGACGGCAGCCTTAACCCACTGAGTCCCATACCTTGATGTTTTTAGAGTGACCCAGTCTTGAGATCTGGTTGTGTGGCTTGAGATGCTGGCCGACAAAAGATTAGTTAAATACAGAATGCTCCATAAATAAACAAAATACTGTGTCACTTCCTTTGTTAACCCAGGGAGGAGTCCAACGGCTCCAAGACAGAGACTGACGCATGAGTATAGAATGTGTCTCCATAATCCATGACTGGAAATATTGTAGCCTGCACAATCTGAATCTGCATCCAACTAAGAATAATTAAGCAGGACTTATTTCTATAAATAAATTGAGATGTGTGATCTAGCCAGATACCTACTTATACTGCTAGATGTGTCTAGATGTTAAGTGTCTACATTGTTTGACAGATGGGCATCTATGTGGTCAATGATCTGCCTTGAGAATCATATTGTTTGTCCCGCTGGCATTCAGTACCAGTTTCAGACAAGAGCTAGAGCTTGTTGGATTGAATCAAAATAGTCGAGGAATAAAATATCATCAGCATTGAGATGAACTTTACAGTTTTCTAATTCCATGACATCATCATTTATATACAAAGTAAATTGTAGAGGTCCTAGAATAGATCTCTGAGGTACTCCTTTACATGCTAACACAAAGTAATTGTGAGTGAGAGTGTCTTAGCCAGCATCCACCACTTTTTGAAGATATGGTGATGTTTTGGCAACCTTGTAGCAACGCCATTACATTAAGCACCGGAAACGTCATGGTGATGGCATTGAAAAGACGTTGCAAAAATACCAATGAACACCTGGTATGTTGTAATGTTTCAACAACATAGCAACAACGTAACTAGTGGTAACGTAACTGTAGTGCTGCAGCAACATCAAGGTCACAAATGGTTTGCCGCAGTTGCAATGTTGCAGGTACATACGGGTTTGTTGGTTGTTAGCCACCAGAAAATTTGACTTCATCATAACTACTACTACTTGAGTTCTATTAGCTAAATCATTTTCTAACCAGTTGCAGTCATTCTCATGCAGACCAACAGACGGCAGTCTTCATCATAAAACTGAATGGTAGACTGTATCAAAGGCCTTGGATAGGTCAGTGAAGAACGACGCACATTTTTTCCCTTTGTCAATGGTATTTGTATGCCTAAAAGAGGCTGCACATATATTATGGCCAGGTCTGAACTGAGATTGATGGGGTGTTAGAATGTTATTCATGGATAGAAAAGTGCACAATATCTAGAGATCTGGAGATTGGTCGATAATTACCCCCTTTAGTCACCCCCTTCAAATAGTGGTTAAATATGTGCAGCTTTCCAAACATTCGGAATAATACCAATACAAGGTGATAGATTAAAGATCTGAGCTCCTGGATTCCCAACAAATAGGAGTTTTCTCTGAGTTGAACTTTCAGAAATCATAGAAAAAACATCTGAAACCAATTCCTGCTGTACACACTGTCAGTGTTGTCAGTGGTTGGTCTTTTTTATTAACCCTACTACAACCTCAAGGCAACGCCAATTTAACCTGGAATCTAAACACAAATGTGAGCTAAAATCTGCAGGCCTTTATAATAAGTACTGGCAAAATGTCCTCACTTAGGCATGTGTTTCTTATCTGTCTGGCTTTGTGAGGACTCTTGAACCCTTATTCAAATACAAATTCAAAGACAGAACAGAGGGGAGCAGGAATAGAAGGCTTTGGCTGCAGCCCACGAGTGTGTGAACAAACCCAAACAAGCCGCGCTCCCCGCCACGTAACGGCCTTTTAATTGGAGGCCTCGTGTCTGCTCGAGCGCCAGTGGAGGAATCTGTGTCATTCGCCTCCAAATGACACGAAGCGTCCTGCTTTTATTCCACCGCTGGGACAGAACGGCAGACTTGCCAGGGATTTTTTATTCGACACCGAAATAAGATCCGGCCTGCTGAACTAGCCGCAAAGCCTGTCTTCGGAAAGATAGGGGAAAAGAAAGAGAATTAGAAGGGAAAATGAGAGGGGAAAGTGATGGAAAATGAGAGAGGAAAAGGGTACCAGAGCTGGAGAGAGACAGAGATAGAAATACTGGGGGGAAAAAAAGCGGTTAAGAGGGAAAAAGGGAAGGCATGTTTGACACCGGCATCATGTTCCACAGAGCTGCAGTTTGACACTTAGACCAGCATGGTGTCAGAGCATGTTAGTTGGGTAAAATGGGCTCAGATTCCCCTAAGGCGAGCAGAAATATACATGAAAAGTGCGTGTGTGGGAAAAGAAAATGGAATGAAATAAATACATGTGTTAAGCCGCTGCAACTTTAGTAATGCTGGCTTCCAATAAACCAAGAGATGTATACTGTGTGTGGGCTGTAATTCAGCTACAGTGAGTTGTACGAAAATAATAAGACAGACGACGCTCCATAAATACAGTTTTCCCCTGACACACATTTTAAGGACTTTCCGGAGTGGAAATACTTTTGACAGTGAACAACATTAAGCTGCTCATACCCTGTATATGTGTGAGCATGTGTGTGCATCCATCTAAATGAGTGTCTCTTATATGCCGTCTTTGACAGAGACAAATGATTTGTACAGTCATCGGATAAGGAGCACTCAGCTGCAGCGCAGAATAAAAAACGCTACAGAGATATTACAACCAGGGTTTTTCTTCTAAACAAAATACATGTAGGGAACACTGGGAACTATGTAGTACTACATTGAGTTTGACCGGTAAACTGTTGTCTGAGATTTCCGTGTTCAGGATTTTTTGGGTAGACCTGAAACATGACTCTGTGGTGCGCTGAAGCCACGGTCTCCCCAACACTATATAAGCCCCACGAACCGACACACGAAGGACAACGACAGTTATGAACATACCTTCAGCGACTCTCTCAGTCCAAATCAGCCCAGCAGTTCACTTCAGCTCACTTCAGTCCCAACAACCTGACGTAGAAGAAGAAGAAGAAAAAAAAAAAAACACCCTGTCACCGTCCTCTGGCTGTGGAGGCTCAAACATGTCTGGACATGTCCATTAA
>JAJHUR010081685.1:0-11098 GCA_027495735.1 Lutjanus campechanus | reverse complement strand
AGCACATGAACTGTTCCTGCAGAAGATAGTTATCAGGCAGTGTGCGCATTTCTTACATGTGGCACAGATCGTCTCAAAGAGGCTAAAGTTCAGGTAATACTGTGAAGTGTGTGTGTGTGTGTGTGTGTGTGTGTGTGTGTGTGTGTGTGTCTGACAAAAATATTTTGTACCCAGGTATGGTTTGGACTTAATTTGTGTTAAACCACATACATATGGAACTGCATATTCACAGTCTTGCATTATTTGTATTAGAGCGGCATGATATAGAGAAAAAAAATCATATTGTGATTATTTTGATAAATATTGCAAATGCGATACGATTTTAAGTTTTGTTTTTTTTAATGGACATTAGAATTGTGATGCAGTCATTCCCACTAACTGTGAATCATGACATTTGTTGGGGTCTTTACCAACCATGTTTTTTTTTTTAATCTGGAGAACAAGATTTGTATGCCAGACTGCAGCACTAAAGTATTTTTACTTTTTTGAAAATAATGCTGTTTAGTCACACATCTTAACTTAATCAAAAAAATGCAAGTCTTGCAAGTTGAATGTCCTAATATTTCAATCATCTGTACAGCCCTAACTTGTATCTACTTAATGTACAATATTATCCATGTTTCTGTGCATTTTACCTCCAGCAGACCGACAGCGACAGACAGCGCGACACCAGTGGAGCGGAGGGGCCGTTTGCCCTGAGGGACGGGCCACGGGTCTCTCTGGAGCTCGCCCAGCAAGTCAGTCAGATTCATGTCGACTCTGTGCACGGGCTGAAGGAACCTGAACATGAACACAAACACACCTTAGATGAGAAAACTGCTGCAGGGTCACCAAGAATGTGTATTTTTCCAACGTGTATTTTTCAGTTCCTGCAAGCAGCAACCATTAAGCAAAGCAAAGCAAAGAGAAGTGTGAAGCGTTAATGCTACCGCGTACTTGCAAGAAGCTGCGGCATCCTGAGGTGCTGGTGGACGACCTTGTTGTCCTGGTGCCGCTGGCTTCGTTAAACCAAGCATCTCCTGAAACACACAAAAATAGAAACATTATTAGGTTGAATGAAGAGTTTTAGTGTCTGCTATCTTGTTTCTATCTATCTATCTATCTATCTATCTATCTATCTATCTATCTATCTATCTATCTATCTATCATATAATCTATAATAACTAGCACTTTAGACCATTAGCTTGATGCTAACACATTATGGGAATTACGATTACCACTCACGTAATTAGCATCACAATCACTGTTATATATCTTAACAAATGGATGCATTTTACTTCAAATACTGAACATAAAACAACATACTCAGCTCATGTGTTCGGGCATACATTTCCTCTGGTCAGTGGAAACAAACTAATAGCTGCTGACTTCACATCGCAAACTCAGTCTACTACTCTGACTTTAACACTGATAAAATACATCAAACTCAATGAGACAAAACTCAAAATATAGCAGGAAACGAATAATTCTGCATTAATATCTTATCCCCCCCCCCCCCCAACGCCTTTGCCTCCACCCACCTGGATCTGTTTGGCGGTGAGGTCCTTGGTGCCCCTGAACACGTAGCTCTTGGCGATCCCCTCACAGCTGAGCTCGTGAACCTGAACCATGCGTCCGAATGTGATGAGGCCCACCAGAGCGTTGGGCGGCAGCAAGCTGAGGGACATCTGCAGGGACTCCTTGAGAGCCTGGAGGTCCTCTTCTTCCAAACATGTGTCCACCACGTAGAGGAAGATCAGAGGGGCCGGGGGTCCGCGCTGTGAAGAGGTGGAGAAGAAAGTGAAATCATACGGTTTGTTTCCACATACACAACTGTTTTTCCACAAACAAATGGAGAAAAAGAGGCTGAATTAATGTTTGGTTTGTTAGATGTGTGTTTCTAAAACACACCAGCCTACTATACTACACTAGCAGAGACATTAGCAGCTCATATTACTTTTGAAAGTCATGTGCATTATTTATGAAGCTCACTTGTTAGCCACAATAGTATTCAGAGCCTCAGGGGTTGCAAAGACAAGGATGTTTCTGTATAATTTCAATTACAGATAGTTATAATAGCCCATTGTATGATTTAACATATCAAAACACTACATAATTATAACAAGCCATTTTCACTAATGTACCAAATTAGGTGCAACAAATTACTATTGGTTGCAATAAAAGTATAGCAGGGTTTCTGCAGGTTTCAACAGGTTAAATTTAAGACATTTTAAGACCATTATGAATGCAATTTAAGACCTCTTTTTATGTCCTTACTGGCAAAAAAAAGTGTGATATTAAATTTCTGATTAATTGCTTAATATATTTTAACCAATTCATGAAATCTGACAATCCAAATTATGTCATGTAAGACATCTTGTCCTTTCCACACAGGTAGAAAATGAAGCTTGAAAGGTGTGCTCTGATAAATTCTGAGCAGCTTGTTTTGTAGTTTTTCTAGTGTAATCAATACAATTTTTTCCCCTAAACACATTTAAAAGCAGAACTCGAGTTAAAAGAAACATTAACTTTGTGATTTAATGAATAAAAAAAATAATCATTTTAAAAATCATTTTGAATTAACATTTAAAGTACAAAAACTCAGAGTATTGGAACCTTATTAGAACCTTTCTTTTTAACTGTGTGCTTTGAACCATGGGGGATTATTCTATGACAAAGAGCACTAAATTTTACAGATGCATTAGGATTGCAGGATGACACTGAACACATTGATCAGACTGAACTGAAAAACTATCCACCTATGGAGGGGATTATCAGAAACTGTTAATATTCACCTTTACAACGTACATCTTCAGTACATACAATCTGAATGAATGGGGCTGAGGTCAGAGTGCAGTCGTGTATGTGGTGTTTACCTGTACTATGTACTCAATGGTAGAGAACTGCGGCATGAGTTCAGCCGGCTGGTTCACTTCTGATATGCCTGCATATGAAGGAGGGAACTGCAGAGACAAAGAGAGATCCAGATTAACTGGTCTGCTAAAGGAATGTTGGTGTGAAGATATGCAGGTGATGAATTTTATAGCAATTATTCACGTCAAATTAAATCATTATGTGAACATCAGTACTTACTGGGTTCCTCTGGAAGCAGAAGTTGCACGCCCATATTTTTGCCCTGAAGTCGACTTGACTGTGTAAGAGGGATCAAAATAAATTAGAGTTTGTACCCACTTGGCAGGAGTGTCACCGTGACTGATACAGGGCTACACATGGTGTATTTGTAGATCTTATGTGCCACACCTTGTTCTTATGACACCTCAGCATTTCCAAATGCTGAGATGTTAAAATGTATTTGACTCTCACTCCCTTTAACTCACTAACCCACTCTTATGTAAAGGCATAATATGCAACATCTTTCTAAAACAAAACAACAACAACAACAACAAAAAAAACCAATGTATATACCCCTATAAATATTATCCCTTTCAATCATTTATGCCCAATAAAAGCATGTGACGGTGTCTGTATCTGCAGAGACCCTGCCATCTGCCTGTCTTTCATTATTTTCTTTCTGGAGCTTTGCAACTGAAACAATGGTACCTGTCTGTAAGCAAGGGCATTGCCATGTCATTGCCAATATTCTTTTTCTATTTTAGCTTACTTATTTTAACAAATATTCTATTAGGCACTGTTCTTTGCATTTACTCCTTGTATACATTATATTTTTGCTCTATTGTTTGTATTCTTATGTTAGTCTAACTTTCAAGCAATCTCTGGCACAAGAATTTTCTCCTGGTTTAGTAAAGTTTCATCTTTTTGATTCTTGATTTTTGATTTAACTCACCATAGTGGGTTGAGCACTGCCTTGCAGTTGGCGCGGCTGCACAGGACTGGTTCGTACTGGACCGGCGGCAGGTCAGGCCTCTCCTTGAGTGGTGTGAAGAGGCAGGAGACGGGGACCACTAGCCTGGTGGCTTCCAGGCGGCTGGAGGGCCAGAGGTTCCAGCTGAATCTCACCCCGTCCCTGTCCTCGTTCTGTTGGATGAACTCTTGGTAGGTCGCCATCACAGAGCTTCAGCAGAAAAAAGGCCCAACAGAGCACAGTGAGGTTGTTAATTCCAATAGAAGAACTGGGTAAGGTGACACTGTGAGTCTAAACTTGTTACTGCTGTTCACTACCTGCAGTGAACTGCTCTTTATACAGGTGCTCCTTTCTCTCCCGTGCTAAAATAAGACATCAGTGTTCGAAAGCATGACGCACAAATGTGTCATCATGAAACCTGACCAGCGTGTTTTGAGTAGGAACAGTACAGTACAGAGGAATCCCTGTGGTATTTTTAGGCTACACCTTTGTTGGTGTGTCACTGAAGCATCAATGATGCCTTTAGTAAGGCATCACCAGGGAAATCTGTTGTAGCAACCGTACCCTCTCCCTTTTTCTCACCACTATCAGAGGAATTTTATTTTCCCTGAAAAATACAGGCTGCAGGTTATAAAGAGTTAGGATCCAATGTTTAGGTTTTCTTTTTCACTTGCCTGGTTGAACAAGTGGGTCAGAAATCTACTTGCCTGTAGTCAATTCGGCACCATCTGTAAAATGTCGGAAAGTAGTGGAAAAATTACTTTAACAATTATACTAATTGATTAGCAAAATAGCTTTTAATTTTGGATTAAATCTTTTTCTGTAAAGCCATTCATGTCGGGATGGCATCACTCCGGTCTCCGACTTCCATCCACACACAGATCCGTACAGAAGTAGCAGCCACTGCTCCACAAAACACTATAATTAAAAATGTGGCTCTTTTCTCATCCTTTTCATCTGGTCATGAATTTGCTGGCTTCAGCTTACAAATGAAACCATAGACGCTGACTTCAGTGGCCTCCATATCTACTTTCGTACAACAGCATCCTGTTAGTTATGTCTTTGTTGTTGTTCTTTTGCAGATATGGGTCAGTTCAGGACTGTGACCCGTTCATATTGGAATCTGACACTGGCCACATTTTAAAACAATAATATGAAGAGGCAAAAAACCAAAACAAACAAACAAACAAAATCTAACCAGATCAACTAATAACTTTAAATTGAGCTCTAAGGCTTGCAGTGTGAACATAGCCCTCAAATGTTTAATTTACCATCACCCAGGTCTGTGTAGTGGCAAGAATCTGGTGATACAATAAGTACCACTAAGTACCAATACAGGATTACAGTTCAATATATTGTGATATATTGCAATACCATAAGCAAGGTGATATATTGCTATTTTTAAATCTAATTTTAGGAAAACTCTCATAGTACAAAGAACACGCTGCTATATGAATAAAATCTGAGTTTTAAAAGTTTCTTTTTGTGCGCAATTAGAACAATGAAGATAGATAATACAGCTACCTAGCAGTCAAGGGTTTAAACACAACACAAAATGAACCACTGCCACGTATCTTTGCATGTATCATGATATCATGATACAGTGTGTATGAGAATCGATACAGTATCAAAATATAATGTTGCAATGCTCAAGTGTATCAATATTTAGTTACATCCCTACTATCACACAAGACAGAGACATTTTAAAGCTTTATCTGGGCTTGATAAATGACTATAACTAGTTTATTATCTAAAATACTATTGGTCACTTAATTAATTCATGAACTAGCCTTATGGTTTCAGCTCTAATACTGGACCAGAATGTAAATTTGGTTGAAGAAAAACTTTTTTGTAGTTTTTCACTACATTTTTGCCTAGTCTTATATGCCGAAACAATCATCTCCGGTCAGGGACGTAGTGGTGGGTAAACCCAAGTACAGTCAGTTTTAATCCAACTCTTGAGATGAGACAGAGTTTACTCATTTATTTACACATCAACTGTTTCGATCAATGAACTACCCACATCTGTATTTACACTACACCCCTGTCCACACTGTAACTTTATTTGTATCTAGCTCTGTATTTTAGTAATTGAACAAAAATGCCAAACATTCCCTAGTTCCAATGTGACTAGTCTGCTGCTTTTTTCTGCCTTATGTCATAATAAATTGAATATATTAGGGTTTTGGACTGTTAGTCGGACATAAAAAGCAACCTGAAGACATCACTTTGAGGAGATTAGGTTAGATGATAATAAAAATAATTGTAAATCTCCTTGTATCCACTGTTTTTCTTACGGAGTGTGACCTTTGGCTGTCCATATTTACAGAGGGGGGTCTGGGGGTGATGTTGTTGGGGGGGGGTCTCTGGTATTGCAAACGGTTTCCCGTTTCGTTTCTGTGGGAAAGTACCTCGAAGTTTTCTTCAATCGTAGAAATGGATGGCTATTTAGAGCAATTTATACAGTGGCTACAAGTCTATAACATAGGCTACAGGCCACGTATTATCACTGCTGAACACACCAGCAAGGGTTAACTAGTATCTGTGAACATTTTCGGCCCAGAAATCAGTCACATATGATCCTTTTCGCGGTCTCTAGTCTCTCAAAGCTCGACGGTGGTTGTACAAACAGAATGAACTGAGCACGAAACGTTTTCTTATTGATCATCGTTGTAAAATGTCTCGACAATGCTCTGCCAGTCAAACCTTTCCTGGCTAACACCAGGTCGTGTAGCCGGTTGGGTTACTGCTAGCTAACGGAATGTAGCATTAACCTACTTCCTGTCCCTTCATGAATTGAAGCAGAAACGCCCGGCCTATAATAGAGCAAAAATAAGTCGAGGGCTTACCTTTTATATCAGGTTGGCCTCAGGTCTAGACGAGAGTTAAACAGTCTGTTGTGTTGAATACAAATTACAGCATTTGGAGATGAAAGCAGACGGATGTAGCGGCCAGAAAGACGACGGTGAGGGGATCGCTCCCTGTCAGCCGGCTTCTGCACTTTACTAGAATGACGTGTTACTCCAGGTTCAGACGTCTCCTATTGGTTCTTCTTTCCATGACGTTGTAAGGGGGTGCTCTGCGTACGCACCGGAAGAGGTTTACTATGGTAAATGGAGTTCAGAGCCACAAACAGCTCAAGTTGATCTCAAGTGGGCCGGACCAGTAAAACCATGGCGGAACTTAAAAGTAGCCTAACAGCACTTCCAAGTTTTATATCGTTATGCATATTATTATGCACTTTTTGTATATAATTCTCACGTTTCTTATTTTGTTCCTCTTTGTTTTTTTCTATATCTATACATGTATTTAGGGTCCCTGGCACCAGAGATGATGGGAGGCTTTTATTTTTCGAAGGATTATTCAGGACCTGAGCACCAAGGTGCCAGAGCCCAGCGGTCCATGTATTCTAAGGCAAGCTACACTGAATGACACTAAAATACAACAAATTAGCAAACACATGTACTGTAGAACTGGGCCTGGCTAATATGCTTTTTTTTTTTACCTTAACTTACCCATCATGTACCCCTGAATTTGCATCCTCCCACCTCCAACATATCCTGATTGGCGACTTCAAATATGATGTGTGAAATTAGCAAAGCTCATCTTTTCAATGGGATTATAACATCAGAACCATATTGCGGCTATATGTGATAATTTGTTGTATTGTATTTAATACATTTGATGAAGTATTTGTAATTTGTAACAATTTCTGAATATTTTGGGGCTTTTATGCCTTTAATTGATAGGACGGCTGAAGTGAGAACAGGAAAGAGGGAATGGGGGAGATGACATAGAGCCATGTGCCACAGGCCGGAATCAAACACACAGCCGCTCAGGACTAACAGCCTCACTACATGTTGTACACACCTGATAATTTTTGATGTATTTGTGGCCATCTGTAACTCTGTGTGGAAAAACACCTGAAACCTGGCTAGACATCTCCAAATAACTTTGTTGGGAAAGTGATTTACTCTGGAGGGAAAACTAAACTGAACAGAACTGAGACTTCTGAGATCCTAATTGTCTCCAGCAGGCATAAGCGATTGTTCGCATGTGTGTGTGTGACCCACGGACCTGAAGCTTGTCCATAACTAATCTCAGATACTACTGGACCAATCAGCCTTTTTTGCATACATTCATGACTGTATGCTGAAGGACCTCTGTGATTCAGAATTCTTGAAAAACCCTGAAAATCATTTTTCATGACTCCATGGCGGTTGACAGTTGTGGCCACAGGCATTATGTCTTCAAATCATCCCATTCTTATTAACACAATATCAAAAAAATACATTAGGGGAACTTCTTCAGACTTGACACAAATGCCCTCTTGGACTTGAGGATGAACTGATTAAATTATGGTTGATAAAGGTCAAAGGTCAAGGTGACCTCACACATATTGGCCACAACTCAAGAATTCATACACTGATTATGACAAATTTTCACACAAATGCTTAATAGGATACTGTAAGTGCTGGAGAGTAAATGCACTTACATTTGAAGTAAAATGCAAAATAATAAGGGTTTACATCAAAATACTCTTTTAAAGTTGCCTGGCATAGATCTGCGTTCTGAGTGCATTCTTTTAGTGTGATTAAATATTTTGCTGTCAATCAGTACATCATTGTGATTTTGTAAAATGGTGAGACTAAATTATTGTAATTAAGATGTTTTTTCTTGTACTTCTGTGATTAAGTATGCATTACACTATATAATTTACTGAGTGGCCTACAACTTGAAATAAAATATCCAAACTTTTCACCTGCATATTTGTAGCCAATAAGGCTGTCCGATTGCAAATGTTTTCAGTGAAAACCATGACGGATGGAGGAAAACAAACTCTGCAGCAGACAGGTTTGGAGAGGTGACCAACTGTGACTGCTGATCAGAACAGAGCAGGAGTTGGGTTAAAAAGTAACTAATGAGTAGTTTTTCAGAAGAATACTTTGTACTTAAAGGGACAGCACACCCCCAAATCAAAAATACACATTTGTCTTCTTACTCGTCGTAGTGCTATTTATCCATTTAGACAGTTTTTCTGTGAGCTGCTGAGGTTTGGAGACATCAGCTGTAGGGATGTCTGCCTTCTCTCCAATTTAACGGAACTAAATGGGACTACCTGGTTACTTTAGTATACATAGATAGAAAGTAGTTCCAGTAGATTCTACTGCAGAGAGAAAATAGTTCCTGCATGAAACTGCTCACAACAGAGTCTGTGAATTATTCTTCAGGCGAAGGGCTCATTGCATGGGTCAAACAGTCTCAGTAAAAACAGTAAAAAAATCAAAAATGCAGGAGTAGCTTCTGTCTGGCCCGATGAAGACCTTAAACTCTTTTTTCCACATAAAATAAAGGCACTTTAATTACATGAACCTTACAGTGTGCATTGGAGTGTTTTTGAAGGACCATGGCAGTTGGAGCTGCATCGCAGCCTGAGGGAGCCTCCTGAGGTGGCAGCCATGGCCTTTGACCTTGAAAATTTAACCAGTTCATCTTTGAGTCTCCCCCTGGAGCCCGGGTATGTTGAGCCGCCTTATTCCTCCCCTCCCTGGGAGTCGGTAATTGATGCTAATTGTAGCTAATTGAGATAGATTAGTTACCTAATTAGCTAGCATTTCTCTAACGTCCCGTAATTTAATATGTGAATGTATGTTGCTTTTACAGGTCCAGCAGCAACATCTTTTAACTATCTTCAAAATTTTGTTTTCTTACCAGACAAGCCTATCACATAGCACATTTAAGTACCAAAGACAGGAAAAGGAAAAAGCTGACTGAGGTGCCAAGCTTGGTCAACTGTCATTGGAGCCCAGGGCAAAAAGGGGGTCATTTGCCCCAAATCTTGCATGCTAGCCAGCAAAACCTATATTAGCACAGTTTGTTGATGTTTTTTTTAACCAACAACCTAGAGACAAAATTGATCTAAGTTTAAATTTGCAGTTTGATTGGAGGAATTGAGTATTACACTTGCCCCCTGTTGCAAGTGCCCCTGGTCTCCCCCTACATTGTGAAAAACTTCACAATTAATGATCCATGCATTTAAAACAGATTAAAAGCCTGAGATGTCTTAAGAAGAGGTGCAATTACAGCGTCTCAGTTTTTCTACATTTTGTCCATCTATTGTTCTGCATCAACAAATGCACAAAACATGTACGTTTTCTGTCACTCTTTTCTATCTCAACATTTAGTGACCGCCTTACAAGTAATTCCAACCTAAAGTATGACCTTTCATCAGTCTTGGAGCCTAATCAAGTGATGGGCAATGAACCCTGCCTAAAAGATAGCCCATTTCTGTATAAACACATATATTATTTATTATTATTATAATACTTAATTGGACTCACCTTTTGTGTAAATATGATATTTCTGTGTAAATATCCTTCAAGCATGAGCTCCCACAGGTATAACCTCTTATTCAACATGCTTTGTATGACAGCACCACTGATGGTATGTTCAGCTGTATGAACCACACTCAATCGTAAGGTACTTTAGATTAATATTTCCATTGTATGCTACATTGTGCTTCTACTCCCCTGTAATTTAGAGTTTAATATTGTAACCCTACTTTTTTACTTACAATATTTGAATATTGTCAGTATTCAATAGAATAGAATGGAACTTAATTGCAATTATCGATAATTATATTTCTGCTTTCTCTCTCTGTTACCAGAAGCTTCATGTAGCACCTGTTGGAGTTTATGCCTCTTTTATGGCTGAATGGCAAAGTCCTAGAGCCTCTGTTCTCAAACTGAACCTCTGGTGGTACGTGAAGAAATGTCAGAAATATTTGAAAATAAAATTAAGTAATTAAAAAAAACACAATACTATCAAAATACTACAAATAATTGCATGAAAATGGATAAAATATCAGGTAATTTAATTAATTTAAATGAATTTAGAATAAGTTTTGTGAATTGTCTGTGACTGAATAGAGTAGTCCTACACTGCTATATTATAATGTTGGTCATAATGGTGGTACTTGGAGAGCTCAATATTTCTTGAGGTGGGATATGGTGTAAAAAGTTTGAGAAACCCTGTCATAGAGCAAATAATTATTTTTTTAGTGTAATTAATCAGCATACTAATAATATGCAAACTATTCAATATTTATTCCTTTATACTGTTTGTATGTGTTTCTAATGTATAGAAACACTTGACTTGTATGTTGTTAGTTATTGTTGCTTTTTATATTTATATATAGACTTACAGATAATAACAGTCACTGTCAGAAGTCACATTTCTTGGAGCCTAATGTACACACACGCTACTTGATCTGCTGCTAGCCAGCCTTACCAGTTA
>JAJHUR010081683.1:0-16682 GCA_027495735.1 Lutjanus campechanus | reverse complement strand
CTGAAACGCAGCGCCGCTGACTGCTCTGTGCTGCTCACACGTGTATACTGCCCCCGTCAGTTCCGCCAAGAATCGACACGGCTCGCTGAGGGAAAAGTTGAATATTCGGTTCTGACGGTACCAGAAAAAAGCAGGTATCGATGTACTTTTTGCGTGTTGGTATCGAATTGGTACCGGAAGTATCGGTTCTTGTGACAACCCTAACCAGGACTGAACGATTCTAAAGAAACATCTAACTGCAATTATTTTGACTGATGTTGCAATTGTGATATGATTTGCGATATTAGAGGAAGAGATAATTCTTACATAATTGTTCTCATTTCATTGAAAAACACATTAAAACAGATTATGGTGAGTTATTTTTTATTATGGTGAGTTATTTTTTATTATGGTGAGTTATTTTTTCAGGGATCTGAGCTAAACACAGATGTTCTGTGAAGTCTAGAGAACGATGTGTCGGTCAGGACGCCTCTGCAGCACCACAATATTTAACTCAAAATGATATTCTGACACACATTTCACCTTTTAACAAATACTGTGCATCCTGCAGTTTGACAATTGCAGTCGACCAACGTGTGATTTCAATAAGATTTAGATGAATTGTTCAGCTTTAGCAGGAGTTTACCTGTGGAGGAGTTTTTCTTTGGCAGGTTGGAAGCTCGACTCTCTTCTCATCGTGTCCTGAAGCTGCCGGAGCCTCTGACATTTACGTTTCTCTTGATTCAGCCCCTTTCTACCTGTTGGGAAGATAAATATAGCTTAATGTAGACAGACTGTGTGCAGTTTCATAATGAATAAAACGTCTTGAGCAAACAACGGCTGTTGCAAAGCGATCCGATGTGGTGCTGATGTAGAGCGCAGCCTTATACAGCTGTTTGTATGGGGCTAAAAATGACCCTCTGTGGTTATAGGTATCTTTTTGTCCCAGACACCCCCCATAATTCACCAGATGACCAATAGACCCATTTTAAGAAGTGTAGAAGTGCCTTGAACTGAGTAGTCTGACCAGATGCACATGGTTGCTTGTTTCAAGCAGCCTCGCGGTGTCCCCGGGAAACATAAAAAAAGCCTCTGAGCTGTAATGTGTGCTGCAAGCACCCGGGATGCTAACGGTATGAACATAACCAAGCTAACAGCTGTTGGCTTTTGTTTTGCAGTGATGTAGTTATTTTAATACCAGAGCTTCCACCACAACAGGTTCCCCCTCTTCACTATTTTCCTGCAGCATTATTGCTGTAACCTGAGTTTAGCCCCGCCCAACATTGGTGATTGGTTTAAAGAAATGCAAACAAGGCAGGATGTTTTTTCCCCTGTAACAGAATGTGCATATGTGGAGCGGGACATTTCTGCAGCTCTTAGCACTGTGGAGAGACATCTGGATACTCTGTGAACTGAGAGATGTGAGGATTTTATTTTAACTTGGTGATTTTAGTGTTAAATCCTGTTTTTTTATCGCCACAGTAAAGTGCATTTTACAGTGATGGTGTGGAAAGTAACGTCAAAGCAGAAGATTGGTGCACATTTCAGCAATTTTAAGAACTGTTAGGGTCTCCCACTGTGCATTAAAGGAGTAATTCACCCAGAAATGAAAGTCCAGTCATTATCTACTCACCCTCATATCAAATGAAGGTCGGATTCAGTTTTTTAGTCCACAAACAACCAAAACCTGCCAATCTTCACTGTAGACTCATGCACATGCACACTGTCTAAACTGTGTGCGTGTGGTGTGACGTGTGTGTGCACAATAGACTTGGATTACACCAGACGAGCAGTGTGGAGGCATTTTTCGTTCATTTTTTTGGTTTGAAAACTGGTCACCGTTCACTTCCATTGTTTGGGAGATTCTGCAACACTGTTTTCTTGTGAAACTCCAGCTGAGTTTTGTGGACTAAAAAAACTAAACCTGATCTTCAATCTGCATGAAGGTGAGGAGATAATGAGTGAATTTTCATTTGTGGGTGAACTATCCCTTTAATGTGACACCTCTCTTTAAATAAATACAGCCCACGCTGATGTCAGATGTTTCCGAAAAGTTAACCTTGAGGGAGAAACATCACCCTGCAAAGGTCAGAAATTTAATGAGGTAAAAGTTAATCATTTCATCCAGTAACTACCAGGATAAAAAGATGAGATGTGTCCTGATGCTGCTCAGCTCAGCAGGTGATTGATCGATCAGTCACAGTGTAGATTTGCTCGACGGTTTTTAATCAGAGCAGCAACGTCAGGAAACAAAGAAAAGAGTTTTTGGGAGTTTCTAAGAATAGAAATCATCAGTTTCTGTCATGTCTCGATTCGGAGGAGTTTTTCTGTTGATAAAAACTCTCTCCTCCCTCGTCAGAAGCTTCACAGAGGGTGTCAGAGGTGAGATCCTCCATCTGAAACTGTGATATGCTCTCAGTGCATTTGCATAATATTTGCACATCCATTTCACACACTATCACACAGTCTGAGGCCGGCCTGGTCTTCAGGAGGACGCTCTGCTGCGACAGCCGCTCACGCTGCTGCGTTATATTTCCATCTCTGCGTGGGAGAGACAGAACCGCCGAGTCTCTGTTTATGAGCTCGCTGCGGGCTCGGCCAAAAAACACAAAATAAGAAACGAGAGAGGTGAGAAAATGACAGAGGGAGGAATGAAAACAGAGGGAACCTTCCTACATCGTTCCATATAAACTGTGAGAGGCAGGAGGAGAACGGAGCCTCCTGCAGAACCACGGCCTCAAACCACAGAGGAAGAAAAGTATCATCGTCTGTGACATTGACTGGGACATCACGCTCCCACACAACATGGCAACATCTAACCAAACAGGAAATGTGCCAGGACGGCGCAGAAAGAGAATTCTGTCCAACTCTGCAGCCAAGTGACAACCAGGGATGGAAATTAATACGATTTTATTTGAAAACATATAATTAAAAAAACACTACAACTGCAACCGTTGTCTTCCTCTCCATGATGAATCCTTCTTGTTGACGAACGACGAGCATCACTGTTAGTAATGTGCATCAGTCAGAAAAGCATTTAGACCAGAACTGAAAGTTCATCACTTTAAGGCCGAAGGCCAGTGAGCCTTAAGGTGTGTTTCCTACTTTACTGCGCAAAACAACTATTTAAAAGTTTGTAAATGACCAACAACACACATTCAGCTTCTACCATCTCCAGTGGGGGGATGTAACTAAGTACATTTACTCAAGTACTGTACTTAAGTCAGATTTTACTGACAGGGAGCATTTTACTGCACTTTTACTTTTATTACTGATATCAGCTGATAATACTCACATACTTTGGAGCAACATACATAATCACTGGAGTTTTAGGATGTGGGGGGAGGTGGAGTGATGCACTAGCGCCCTCTATTGTCCAGCTGTCACTGGCTGCAGGGCAGGCAGTTTTTTTTGAGGGGCATAACGCCAAACTGAGGGGACATGGCAGCCATGAACAGCATCAATAAAAGGAATGCCCTCAGATTCAGATGGACCGGACATTTTATCACCTGTTCTCAACTGGAACTGGTCTTTGAACCTTCAGCAGAGTGTTTCCAGTGATCCCATCACGCTCTGGTTTCCCTGGTTTCCTTCTCGGTCCCTCTGGTTTGCTGTGTTTCACTGCAGACTGAATCACCATGCACTGTGATAGATTATTGATCAGCTCTGATTCTGCTCATCCTCTGAGACAGAAGGTGGTGAAGCTCAGCAGAAACCAGGCAGACAATATTGTTGAGAAGGACTTGATTCAGAGTTGAGCAGCACGAGGCTTCAGAGGCTTCAGAGGCTTCAGAAATATTCACTTAGTTTTCCCGCAGCTGATCTTTGCACAGCGTGACGACGTGTTAATGTTGAGGCTGGTTTTCACTCTCTGACGTGTTACTTCTGAATATCACACCACTGTGACGACTCCTGACTAAACACAAGCAGCAGATGGTTCATCTGCACAAAAGGAGAGGACAGAAGATGGACGGATGGACAGATCCTCAGATAAGTTGACAGACGTTTAAACAATAGACGTCAACAACACCTCCAACAAACATCTGTCCCGTGGAAACACTCTGCTTGTTATTTTTAGTGCTTCTGATGGAAGCAGACTGAATCGACAACTCTCCAGTTCCATCTTCAGTCTGACATCGAACAAAAAAAAAAATTAATGAATTAATCAATTTGAAAGAATCCTACAGTCTCCTGTCTGTATGAGAATAACAGAATGAGGGGGAGGTGGAGTGTGTATTCATGTTGTGTCTCCAGCAGTGAAGAGGAGCGTCTCTGCTGCACCGTCAGCTCTGAGGAAAGACCTGCAGAGCAGGTACAGGAGTTTTTGAGATGAACCAGACTCAAATCACAGATTTGATCAAAGTTGTTAAATGCCGCGGTGTCGCTCAGCTGCTCCGCTCCAAAGTTGAAAAATGAGTCCAAACATGTGGAGCACACGGAGCAGCTAAGAAAACAAGACAATCAGGTTTGCAGCTCACTGTGACCTTTTTTTTTTTTTTTAAGCTTATTAAACTCAAAGTTGATCAAGATAAAACAAAGTTTATTTCAAAACTTGAAAGTTTGAGTTTAAAACTCAGAAATCTCTTTCCGTATGTTGCCTTGAATTTTTGTGTGTGTGGTTTGCTGAAATGTCGCAGTCAGTCGGACTTGGACTTGTTATAAGTTTTCTTAGATTTGAATCTTAACTTGAACTTGTCTCAAATGACTTGAGACTTGACTTAGACTGGTTTAATGTGAGACATCTCTCTAGTGATTTGAGACTTGATTCAGTGTCCTCAGAATTTTCTAAAACTTGTTTGAAATGACATAAAACTCGTCTCCACTGACTTGAAATGTTCTTCCGGGACTTTTTATCCAACTTGGACTCGTCTTGAATGACCTGCCACTTGAATCGTCTCCTTCTGGACCACAATGATGGAGTGACGTCACCATCCTGGCCTAAACCTGATCTCACATGTTGATAGATGATGCCACTGCAGGTCAGCTTCCTGCAGCCAATCACAGACAGATGATGAGACTTTGAATGTCTCATTAACCGACAGTGTGACCTGAACGTCTCAGTCTGAGCGGCAGCGTCACGTCCAATCAGCAGCCTCATCTCATATTAACGTCCAAAATGAATGTGAGGGTGAAAGCGCTCCACCTTCTTTAAAAATGAATGTGAGCTGGAGGCGTCCGCCGCCTGATCTGTCTCAATTACCTGATTGCTCTATTGTTGGCTAACAAATGTAATTTCTCTCTGAAAGGGAAAAAAGATGGAGGAGAGGGAGGATAATGGAATTTAATTGAGGGGAATTTGCACATTGTAGCAGCAATTCATTAGTGCGTCTGATAATAACGACCTCGTTAAGCTGTCTGAAACATCCTCCTCATTGTTTTTTTTTTTTGTAAAGCTTTTTGTACTTTATGCTCATTTTGATGGCCTCAATTTGTAATCCATCCACTTTTCAATAATTCTTTCTCTTATTGAAAACTGTCTGTACCACACAGACCTGCGTGTGTGTGTGTGTGTGTGTGTGTGTCAGGAGACGTAATACTCAACAAACTCTCTTATCAGTGTATTAATCTGCAGAGTACACGGGAATATTGTGTTGTACAAATAGTTAAAACTGAAAATCACAGTAACAGAATTTAATAAGGCTGTGAGAACATGATGTAAGCACTATAGGCCTGCTTTACTAAAGGTTTGCACGTGTCAAAATGTGTTTAAAGTTGATATCACCTGCAAACAAACGTGCAAACTCATCTGCTAATGGTGCACAGTGAGGATCACGTCTTTCAAAGACAGCATGTATTTCTACCCTAGTGTGCAAAATACTGTGAGGAGAAACGCAGATTGGTTAAGTGAGCACACACACTGATTCACCAAGCCTGAGAATAATGTTTGAAAGGAAGGTGCAAGACGCATTCACTTTTATTTTCAGTCAATAATCCTCAACATGGCCACACATGTTGTCTGTAACAAATATTGCACCTCCTGCAATTTTCTGATTAATTGTGCAGCTCTAGTGTGTATGTGTGAGAGAGGAGGAGAAAACAGAGGAGAGAATTTGTTTCTTTAAGGAAGGGTTGCTTGTTTTGTGACACCATTTTGATTTGGAACAAATGAACAATTTGTTGAATCTTTCCAGTAAAGTGTGGAGCAGAGAGAGCGAGTCCTCTGACCGCCGCTCTGCTCTCAGCAGCAGGATCAGTCCTGTGATTCATGTGTGGCGTCCTGGCATCTGTGCTGCTGTAATGTTTAAAGTAAAGATTCACCGATTACAGTTTTATTGTCAGATTCTGTTTTTTTTAAGCATTTGACCTGACAAACTATAATTGACAGAATATACAAACATTTTTGTAATTTTTTTCAAAATCTAAAATTAAATTGCATGTTCTCAATGAAACACAGACTGTATAACATTATGTACCAGAGGCAGCATGATCTCGTGAGATCTTGTGGCAAACAAAATGATTTCATGTGATCTTACGTGGGAACAAACCAGAGACTGACGCGGTGCAACAGTTTACTGTTGTTACTGTGACGTTACTGTCTGTGTCTCTGCCTGCATGACGTGACCATCAACTGGATACATGATGCTGACCGACCAGTCAGTCACTGGTCCAGGCTGATAAAGCTGAAAACCACATGGTTCCGGTCTCTGGCCAGTCGATCAGTGTATCTCTAGTATAAAGCTGTGTGTGGGGGGGGGGGGGGTGTTTATGTAGATATCTGTTTATAGAGATTATGTTTCCAGGGATTTGAAACTCAACTCTGACTTGAATTCATCTCAGTTTGAGATTTCACTTGGACTCGTCTCAAATGGTTTGACTCTGGCACTGACATGAGTCTTGACTTGGACTTGACCTGAAATAATTTAGGTGACTGATTGATATAAAAACTCCAACCTCAATGTGAACCCTCACTGTAAGTTCTGGTCTGTTGGTAAAACTTCCGACCTGTACAGTCTCAGAGGTGAAGGCGTCCTGCTTGCTCTTGGTCCCTCTTGGCAGTTTGGTTCGTTACTGTGTCGAGAAGAAAAAGGTCGTCGTACGACCACCAGATGAGAAATCTGATCCATGTGGGAATAAAAAGCCCAGAGTGGAGCTCCGATAATACTCTGAAATTCCAGATTGCCGCGGGGTCAGCGTGCAGCCGGTGTGACCTCTGCAAATCATCATCAGCTGAGCAGTGATGAAGGTCAGAGGTCATCTGGTTTCATTACCAACAGACTCCATTCATCACGCAGGAGACCCATGTTCATGCTGCTGCAGGGTTTCAGACAGAAATTACACAGATGAAGACAAAACGGGACGTTTTTGTTTTTGTTTTCAAAGATATAAAGATATTTTATATTTAAAATAAAAGGAACTGCTTACTTCACCTTTTTCACCTGTTATCAGGTGTCATTTGTTTCCTGAACTCAGCATGTAGACGCTGGTGCTCCGTCTCCAAAACCACTGACGGAGCAGAAATCAGATTAAACAGATGCAGCCACTTAAATGTTCCTGTTCCTCTGTAGTCGGGCTCAGGCCGACCCTGCTGCTGGAACGAGATCCCCTGCAATGACGCAGAAAATCTGGAGACGACACACAGACTGAACAGTAGCTCCACTGAGAGGGAAACCAGTCACAGTGGTTCATGTCCACCAGGAGGAGCTGTGATTATGGAAGCTGAAGTAGTTTAGCAGCTCTTCTTCATGTGTGCTTCCCATTTATGATTATTAGGCACATGAATATCATGCTTCAGCTTTTTGTTATTCAACAGAGCTGCATGAAAATGAAAAGTAAAACATCTGGCTGACTGATTTACAGGCAGAAAGAAGAAGCTCCTGAGCAGCTGAATTTATCTGCAGTGGTACTGAGACGATCTTCTGCCTGATGGAAGAAATATTTTATAATTCATTCTCTTATAAACAAGCAAACTTTGGTGATGTATGTTGCTAACGTTAGGGTTAGGGGGTAACGATATTGCTAACGTTACTTAACTGATTGACTTTGTTGTAACGACTCTGCGTCATTGCATTAATGTCGCACAACATGAAATAATTTCTGAATCATTACGGAACAAGACGCCTCCTGTTGATGCACATTAACGTAGCAGTTAGCAGAATGTTGTTGTACGTTGTGCTCTATATCAGCACCCGTGAAATGTCTCTTGTCCAATCAGATTACTCGGTTGAAACTAACTGCTGTATAATGTGTTTTGAAGAGCTGCACTGTGAATAAGGAGACGTTTTATTTTGATGCAGAGATTTGGAAGTGAAATCAGTGGCTTGTTTATTTAAACATGAAAACATAATAACAATATTTTGTCGTCAGAATCACTGAATTGTAATAAATAAAAATAATCATTATCTTAATCATTTAGGCTGTGTGTGTGTGTGTGTGTGTGTGTGTGTGTGTCCCTCTTGGTTCAGTGTGGATGAAGATAAATGTAAGTTTGAGGAGAACAGGAGTGAGATCACCTCCTCTCAGTTATCATCTGGACGTCTGCACCAGCCTCCTCCTGAGCTCCTCCACCATCCACAGCTTGGTTTTTTTCCTGGTTGCTTCGGTCTCCTGCAGCCCGGACCGTTGGTTGGTTGGTGGACGGAAGCCCTACAGGCGCCTGCTTACGCAACAAAAGAAAAAAATTGTGACCCCCCCCTCTTCCTGCTCCTCCTCCTCTGACTGTTATTTTGGATTTGGTTCAGGACTCGCTGACGGAGGAGAAACCCTCCGCTGTGAGTCACAGCAGCCGCGGGGCAGAGATGTTGACCTTTGACCTGCTTCAGCCTCACGGGTGGAGGTTCAAACGCTCTGTTACCGCTCTGAGGTGGATTAACCTCATGTGATCGACCCCTGACATGTGACACGATGCGATGCCACTGACCGCTGCAGCTGATTGGTTGATTCTAGCGCTCCTGAAATCAGTTTCATACTTTTTAAATTTTAATTTACTTCTTTACAAATTCGTCCGAGTCAGAGACACCTGAAGGCAACAGACAACAAGTTGTGAGCACAACATGGACATATCATCACCATCACGTTCTACAGGAGTTCTCCAGGAGTTCTCCAGGAGTTCCCCAGGGGTTCCCCAGGGGTTCTCCAGGGGTTCTTCAGGGCATGTGCAACAACAACTGCCTCACCTTACTGAAGTATGCAGACGACATGGCTCAGCTCACCTGACTGATGTTCGGGTGTTTGATAAGAGCTCAGACTCAGTGGACGTTGTACCTTTTTGTGTTTTTATAGTTCACCCCAAAATGAAAATTCAGTTCAGACAGTTAATAACATTTCATAGAGGTTAAATAACGAGAATATAAGAACATTTATTCAAAGTTAAAGAATACATTCATTAAAAATAAGAAACAAAATCATGAAATCAGCAGAAGGACACGTTTTTCTGCTTCTCATACTTAATAATTTCCATGAATCAAATCAACATCATCTGATCTTTGTGAATGTAAACTGATGTGAAGAGTTCTTCAATCAGAATTTATTTATTTGTCTGTAGATAAAGTAATGCCAGGCTGGTAGAAACAGCTGTTCTGTTGTCTCTCTCTCTCTCTCTCTCTCTCTCTCTCTCTCTCTCTCTCTCTCCTCATTGACTGTCCCGTCACTTCCCCGTCGTTTACCTTCTGTCTGTGGTTTGTTCTAATCGGGAGGAAGTGGAAAGTTTCATTCACAACAATGAAAAGCAAACAGGAGCTGAAGTATATGACGTGTTGTGTCTGTTTGTCTGTTTATCTCCTGTCAGAACCACGGACAGCGCAGCTGTCAGAGCGACACACAACAGCACAAAACATTGTGTTAATTAATTAAGATAAATGTAGTGTTCTCGTGCAGGGTGTATGGAAACTCTGACTAAACACCAAGGTAAACCGACGCCAATGAAGACAGAGTCGTAGTAAGCTTGACCATTTACTGTCACACTTCTTCAATGACAACTGGTGAAAACTGTAAATAAAACAATACAAAAATATTAAATATCTGTGTTTTTAACTAAACATTCCACTGTACATAAGTGTAAATAAACCTGTTTTTAAATAATCAATCAAATATAATTTTTAATAAAAGGACCTCTAATATATATTTTTTAACCTATCCAAAGTCATATAAATCAACTTACGGCATTGCCTCTATGATATTTAACAGTGGATTGCAGAAGATTGCTCCAGGAGCATGCAGCGCATGTTTCTCAGGCAGGACCAGGAAAACCAGGAAGTAACTAACAGGAACTGACCTAACAGGATGTGTTGTCACCATGCTACAAAATAAAAGACTAAGATACATTTGCATCTTAAATACTAATCAGTAGAATAATAATTCACTTCTTTTAATTCAACCAGAAACTAAATTAAATTGTTAATAAATGAGGAAAGTTAAAGTGAAACTTAAAGGAACTGCCTTCCAGGCAACACACTCCCCGCCTGACCTACGTGAGGTCACTAAGAGAGTTCAAAACTTCAGTCTCTAGATCAGTCTTTGGGCAGAAGCAGAACAGTTTCTGCAGCTGGTCTCAGAAAGGTTCTTACATCACCTTGGTCAGTTGTCTTCACCTCGACCTTTCTTACAAGTCCATCCTTTCCAGGGAAGGTTGCACTGATTCGGGCCATGGGCCAGCAGTTGCGCGTGGCCTGCTTGTCCCTGAGCAGAACTAGATCTCCTACTTGAAGGTTTCTGCGAGGCACTGTCCACTTCTGTCTCTGTTGCAAGGAAGGTAAGTATTCGTGGCTCCAGCGGGTCCAGAACTGGTTTGCAAGTGCCTGAACTTGTCTCCATTGCTTTGTGTACAGGTCTTTGTCCGGGAAGTCTCCAGGTGGAGGTGGAACACCTGACTTTTGTGTAAGGAGCATCGACGGTGAGAGTATGAAGGGCTTTTCAGGGTCAGTGGACACAGGTAGGAGTGGTCGTGCATTTATGATGGCCGTGACCTCTGCCATTAGTGTGCAGAGCACTTCGTGGGTTAAGCGAGTGTTTTTCTGTAGAAACATTGAATCAAGGATTCTTCTGGCAACACCGATCATGCGCTCCCAAGAGCCTCCCATATGAGACGCATGTGGCGGGTTAAATTCCCAGCTGCATCCCTGCTCACTGACGTACCTTTGCACTGCTTTGTCCATCCCAAGCTCCTTGCATGCTCCGACAAAGTTGGTGCCGCAATCAGACCGGAGCTGCTTTGCAGGGCCTCTGAGTGCGAAAAATCGCCTCAGAGCATTAATGCAGCTGGAAGAGTCCATAGACTCAATTATCTCAATGTGCACAGCTCTTGAACTTAAACAGCTGAACATGATGGCCCACCTCTTGCTCTCTGCTTGTCCTCCTCTGGTGCGTCTGGTTGTGACAGACCAGGGCCCAAATACATCAAGCCCCACGTATGTAAAAGGAGGGCAGGTTTCAAGTCGTTCAGGTGGCAGATCTGCCATGCGTTGTTCCTCCAGCTTCCCTCTGAGCTTACGACAGGTTATGCATTTGTGGAGCACTGAATTGATCAGTGTCTTGCCTCCCAAGATCCACAATCCTGCTGCCCGGATTGCTCCTTCCGTTAGGTGACGGCCTTGGTGTTTCACTTGCTCATGGTGATGTCGAGTGAGCAGTAGGGAGATGTGGCTATCTTTGGGCAGAACTACTGGGTTCTTTTCTGCAGTTGGAAGGTAAGAGTGCTTCAGTCGGCCTCCAACACAAATGAGGTCATCCTCCAAGGTTGGGCTGAGTTTCTGCAAGGGACTGTTTTTGGATATTTCTTTGTTGGCTCGGAGGGCCGACAGCTCTTTAGAAAAGACTGCACCTTGTGTTGCTTTAAGGATCACCTTCCTTGCTTGAGCCATTTCATCAGGAGTGCGAGGTAAGTCACATTTATGCCAGCGTGTGCATTTGCTATTTTGATTTGAATGTTTGTAGGATCTTGCCATATGGATGAGGAATGCTACTCCTTTCACTAAGGAGACGAAGGTGGAGAAGCGACGAAAACGGTCAGAGGTGAGTATCTGTTTGTCTAGGTAAGTTGCACAGGTTTGTACCTGTGGTCTGATTTCTGAGTCCTTTTCAGGTTCAATGAGCTCAAATGTTTTACTTGTTTGTGATTCCTCTGCAGGTGGTCGACGCAGGAAGGAGGGTCCAGTGAACCAAGATGTCTGTGCCAGGTGGGATGCGGGTAAGGATCTTGATGCGTGGTCTGCAGGGTTTTCCTCTGTTCGTACAAAGTGCCACTGATCAGGCCTTGAGGATTGGCGGATACGTTGGACCCTATTGTGGACGTATGTATAAAACCGCTTTGACTCATTACAAATGTAACCGAGCACTACTTTGCTGTCCGTGTGATAGCTTGTGGCATCCAACTTCAAGTCCATCTCATCCTGGATCAGATCTGCTATCTCTACTGCTAGGACAGCAGCACACAGCTCAAGCCGTGGGATTGTGGGCTCAGATGCGGGTGCTAGCTTTGCCTTGCCCATAACAAATCCTACTTCAACTTGTCCATCTTCCTGAACTGCTCTCAGGTATGCCACAGCACCAATGGCTTTTGTTGAGGCATCTGAAAACACACACAATTCTGTGTGTATTGCTGTCTTGAGTGGGTTTGTTGTGTATGCGCGGGGAATGTGGAGCTGTTTGAGGTCTTGGAGTGAATCTCTCCAGGCTTCCCACCTGCTCAGTTTGTCTTGAGGGAGGGGTGTGTCCCAGTCTGAGAGTTCGGAGGTAAGATCCCTCAAGAGGGCTCTGCCTTGGATCGTGACAGGCGCCAGCAGACCCAGAGGATCAAAAACACTGTTGACAGTTGATAGGACTCCACGGCGGGTGAATGGTTTGTTCACAGCTGATGCAGAAAAGGTGAAAGTATCGGACTTGATCTCCCAGAGCAGACCCAAGCTCCGCTGTGTGGGCGTAGTCTCTCCGCTCAAATCCAAGTCTTTGCTAACTGGGGCACAATCTTCGGGCGAGAAGGCCTCCATGACTGCTTCACAGTTGGACACGAACTTGTGTAAACGGAGGTTTGATTCCGCAAGTGAGGCCTGTGTGCGTTGGAGTAGGTCGACTGCTTCAGCTTCAGATGGTACAGATACCAAACCATCGTCTACATAGAAGTTCCTTTCCACAAACTTGACAGTATCCTCACCATGCTCCTGTGCACCTTCTCTGATGGCTCTTCGCAGCCCATAAATGGCCACAGCAGGAGATGGCCCGTTGCCAAAGACGTGGACCTTCATTCGGTACTCAATAACTTCCTTGTCAACGTCATTGTCCCTGTACCATAAAAACCGGAGAAAGTTGCGGTGGTCTTCACGCACCAAGAAACAATGGAACATCTGCTGGATGTCCGCCAGAATTGCAACCTTCTCTTTCCGGAAGCGTAGCAGGACACCCAGAAGGGAGTTATTGAGGTCAGGACCTGTAAGGAGTACGTCATTTAAGGAGACACCAGAGTATTGGGCACTGGAATCAAAGACAACCCTAATTTGGTTGGGTTTCTGCGGGTGGTAGACCCCAAACGTAGGGAGATACCAGCACTCGTCACCTTCTCTTAAGGGTGGTGCAACCTCTGCATGTCCATTAGCAAAGATCTTCTCCATGAATGTCACATACTGTTCCTGCATCTCAGGTTTCCTCTTTAGGGTTCGTTGCAGGGATATGAACCGGTTAACTACCTGTTCTTTGTTATTTGGCAAGCGTTGGCGTGGTTCTCTAAACGGCAGTGGGGCAACCCAACTGTTCGCGTCGTCTCTGTAGACATTTGTGTCCATTATCTGCAAGAAGACAGTGTCTTCCACTGATGGAGCAGGTTTGTTGTCGTGCTCAGTTTGGTTGAACACCGTTAGTCCCAGCATCCTCTCAGGTGTTTTGCCAGGCCTGTTGAAGTTTTGTTGTGTCTCCTTGACATGCATGAAGCTTGTACAGGGTTGGAAAATTGAATGGCGACAGCTTTCCAGCACATTGGTCTTGAAGGTGCTGACTGTGGGTTTGTGTACATTGCCTAAGCACACTTCTCCTATCACTACCCAACCCAGATCCAGACGTTGGGCAAAGGGGGCGTTATGTGGTCCATTGACCTGCTGCCTGACCTTGTGGACCCTGAGCACATCTCTTCCAAGTAGCAGGAGTATTTCTGCTTCTGGGTCCAGTTCTGGGATGTGCTTGGCGATGTGATGGAGATGAGGTTGATGCATGACTGCGCTTGGTGTTGGAATTTCAGATCGGTTGTTTAGGATCTCATGACACTCAATGAGTGGTGGGAGAGAGATGACTACTTTGCCGTCAAGTGACTCGATCTCAAATCCTTCTGCCTTCTTGCCAGATGTTTCTATAATGCCAGAGCAAGTTCTGAGATGGTATGAGAATGGTTTGTTCTGCACATTAAAGACTTCAAAGAACTCTGGTCTGGCTAAGGAGCGATTGCTCTGCTCATCTAGCATTACATAAGCTTTGATGGCCATGTCCTTGGAACCCTTAGGGTATATGTTTGCGAGGCAGATCTTTGAGCATGAGCGACTCCACTGACCTGGGCCACAGACTTCTGTGCAGCTCGTTCTAACATCAGCTGCGTCAGAATGATCTTCTCCCTCCCCGCCGTTATCTTGTGACGGTGAAGGAGCCTTGACAGTTGGGGTTGATGGGCCAGGATGCATGGCTGCATCATGACTCATGCTGTTGCATTCTGAGCACTTCACAGAGAACCTGCAGTCTTTGGCAATGTGGGAGGTTGAGGAACAGCATTTGAAACATATCCCTCTTTCCTTAAGGAAGGCCTTTCTTTCGTCGAGGAGTTTGTTTCTGAATGTTCTGCATTTTTTGAGTGGATGTGGTTTTTTGTGTAATGGGCAGTTCTTATTAGGGTCGTCGGTGGGTGTAGAAACATCAGTTTTGTGCACTGAAATGGGTTTATTGGTGTTGAAATTCTTCATAGTGGATTTGTCTGGTCTTGTGGGTGTTGTGGAACTGCTCTGATGAGTGAAGCTAGGATCGTTTCGCTTCTTAGCCTCATAACAAACAAAGTCACAAAAATACTCGAAGGGAGGAAAGCGGCCATTGTTTTCTTCTTTGTACCATGATCCTGAAGACACCCACTTCTCCTGCAGCCAATATGGTAGTTTGTCTACGATTGGTCCAATTCCACGGGAAGTGTCCAGATATGACAGGCCGGGGAGATATCCATCTTCTTTTGCACCTTGGATCTCCATGAGCAAATCCCCAAGCTCACGTAATTTGGAGTAGTCCTTAGCTGAAATCTTAGGAAAACTGTCCAACCGCTGAAACAGTGACCTTTCAATGATTTCGGGGGCAGCATAGCTTTCACGTAGTCTCTCCCATGCTTTGCGTAAAGCCAGATTGGGGTTGCTGACATGTACTGCACGTATGCGCTTCACCTGTTCACCAGACTCTGTTCCCAGCCATTTAGTCATGAGGTCCAATTCTTGTGTTGCTGTGAGGTGAACTTCACTAGCTGCGTTGGTGAATGAGGAGTACCATGCACGGTAATTCTCTGGTTTATCATCAAATTGGTACAGTGCTGCACTGACAAGATCTCTTCGTGCTAAATACTGGGCCAAAGGCTCCGCCAGAGGTGGCGTGCTACTTGGAGGGATATGTCGTGGAACATATGACTGGGCATGTTCATTCATGATGGGTTTTGTCCTTTTTATTTCAGGTTTTGTTTCATCATTAGTTGGATCAGGTAAGTTCTTAGTGTCAGCTTTTTCAGATTTTGGCTTGTCATTAACAGGTGTTGATTGTGGAGCAGGTGGACGCCATGTTATGAAGCTCTCATGTGACTCTGTATGTAATGGCGCAGAGGCAGGTAGAGCTGATACTAGTGCAGAGGGAGAACGCTGCTGAAGGTTGATTTGAGACTGGACATATTCACTTGTGCGCTCAAATTTAACTCTCGCTGATTCAGATTTTCTGTCATCAACTACAGCATCCATTGCTTCAGCGTCTTCTAACACTTGTGCTTCCACCATAGCTACATCAGCTTCTTTATGTAGTGTAAGCACTTCCAACTCTGTGTCTATTCTCTTTGTTTCGAGCTGATTTTGAGCATCTCTTGTAAGTTTTTCTGCTTCTCTGGCAGCCTTTTCCATTTTCAGTTTAGCCTCTTGGCTAGCGTATGATGCTCTCACCTTGGCAGCTTCTGCTTTAGCCCGGGCACGGGCTGCACTTGCCGATGATGCTGATGTCCTGTTGCTCTTAGCAGAGGAGACGGACGACTTGTTGCTTGCTGCCATCTTGTCCACTTTAAACATCAAACTGCTGCCTTTTCACTGTAGTGTTCTCGTGCAGGGTGTATGGAAACTCTGACTAAACACCAAGGTAAACCGACGCCAATGAAGACAGAGTCGTAGTAAGCTTGACCATTTACTGTCACACTTCTTCAATGACAACTGGTGAAAACTGTAAATAAAACAATACAAAAATATTAAATATCTGTGTTTTTAACTAAACATTCCACTGTACATAAGTGTAAATAAACCTGTTTTTAAATAATCAATCAAATATAATTTTTAACAAAAGGACCTCTAATATATATTTTTTAACCTATCCAAAGTCATATAAATCAACTTACGGCATTGCCTCTATGATATTTAACAGTGGATTGCAGAAGATTGCTCCAGGAGCATGCAGCGCATGTTTCTCAGGCAGGACCAGGAAAACCAGGAAGTAACTAACAGGAACTGACCTAACAGGATGTGTTGTCACCATGCTACAAAATAAAAGACTAAGATACATTTGCATCTTAAATA
>JAJHUR010081680.1:0-11476 GCA_027495735.1 Lutjanus campechanus | reverse complement strand
AAACTGCTCTGGAGCAGGACCAGCAAGCTCACTTTGGAATGAACCAGGACTGTGCTAATGTGAAAGCTTTTGTAGCCTGGGGCTAAGAAGGTTCTACTACAGTTTCTACAATATTAGCCTGGGCTTTGTTTTATGATAGACTGGGACTAAAATTAGCGAGTCCATCCGGGTGTCGTGTGTGACTACTGCAGAGTCATTTGACCCTGGACTGAATGCTGATTGTACCTTTTCCCATTAAGGACAAGAGCCAGACATTAGTGATTTTTTGTCCAGTGTAAAAGGGGCTTATGAATGATTCTAGCCACGAGCTAAAAGCACAGAGTGAAAGAGTGACGCTTCCATACTGGTTTACTGTCGATACTGTGATACAAGACTAGAAATCTGCCTGCAAGTTCTGCTGCTTCCTGATCTCCCTACAAAAATGCATCATGAGTCTGGAGCACACACACACACACACACTCACTGTTCAAGGCGTTCGTTACGTGGCGTCGGTTTGGACCAGTCCCCGTCGTCTCTGGACTCCTCCACCCAGCGACTGTTTCCTCCTCCTCCTCCACCGCCGAACCCGCCGTGATCAAACCTGAGCACAGGACGACGTTACGACACTTTCCAAACTCTACAAATCATCACGCTTCTTTGTAATAAAGGGGTCCTGATGCAGGGTCGTCTCTCCTTACCTCCCTCTGTTAGCGTTGCCTCTGTCATTGAAGAAGGAAGACTTCCCTCGGTTGTTACCAAAACTGCTATAGGCGTCCTTGGCAGCGTTCCAGCCGCCAGCGTCTGACGAGAGAAAGAACACGAGACTGTTAGAGGACAGCTCCATACGTATAGTTTTATTAATGCGGGATTCAACAGCACTACAGCTGGTCTTTGGACTGAAACACGGCAGATGCTGAACATGAGAGATGTTTTATTTGATGTGTTTAGGGTCACTCTGACACTTACAAGAGAACCAGAACTCTGGCAGCTCTACAGAGTGGAGTGTGCAGTAAATTCAGGAGTTGTTTATTTCAACGTTGAAATCAGGCATTGGTATCGGAAAAGATAAATGTTGCACTATTTAAGAAAAATAAGTGTATTAAGTTCAGTAAAAAACAAATCCCACCTTTGTTTTCGTAGCCGCCGAAGCCCATTTGCTGCGCCGGGTTCATGGGGTTGAAGGATCCGCCCCTGTTGCCGCGGTACCCTCCTCCGACGCCACCTCGTCCGCGCTCCATTCGAGGCGGGCCGCGGGTAAATGAGTTGCCGCCAGTCATGCGGTTGTCATGGTAGCCGTTAACAAAGTTGTTGCGCCCCCCGTCCCAACCGTCTGCAGAGGAGAAAATGATTAAAGGATGAAAATTAAAATTAAATGACACTATAACGTCAAACGTGCAGGATTTTAACTCATCGAAATCTGATGACTGACGCTACAAGTGAGTTTAGCAGAAGCTCAGAGAGGAACTTACAGTTGGCTGCGGGCGCAATGGTGTAGCCACCCTGTCGACCAGCAGCGAAGGCATTTCCTGCTAGACAGGAGGACAATGTTTCAGCTGAGTGTTTTCATCAGGAACAAATGCAGGTAATAAAGGTACCCTGTGGAGTTTTGGACCACTGGTAGCATTATGGAGCAATGTTTTTCTGTTTGTTTTTTTCAACAAGTGGGTTCCCAGTTTTGTGTGCATTGTGCATGCATACTTAAGACACACAAGCATGAGGGCAGCCCGGTTCACAACCCCGCCGCCAGGTTCACATTGTTCCACTGTACTGTTCCTGATCAACAGCTGACGGAAGTAATGTGATGCAGAGTCCTGCACGGGTCCAGTTTTGCAAACCCGCACCCGTAAAGCTCAGTACTGAAACCAAAGCCCTTATCCGCAAATTGACCCTTCTTTTAAGTCCCGCCTCTTTTCCCTCAGAGCTCCAAGAACATTTGAGCAAGCATCTCGAAATGCTATCTGCTAAACTCGTCTATGTTGAAAAGAAAACCAAAACGCTGGAGAAGGTTAAAAGATGTTGCTGGGGGACCTGAAAAACTGACAAACTGTGTTATACAGTCACATCTTAAGAAAGCTAATGTTAGCAAAATTCTAGCTATCTAGCAAGCTAAAGATGGATGTAGACTAGCCAGCTAGCTAGCTAGCATTCTGCTACAGAGCAAAGCACTTGCTAATTAGCTAGCAAACAACTGATGCAGATTAGCTGGTTAGTTATCTAGCATTTTGCTAATATTAGGTATATTAGATGTAACCAGCTAGCTTTTAATGTAGATTAACTAGCTAGTTAGAGATGTTTTTGGACCAAAGAGCAAAAAGGGGTGGGACTTAGGAGAGGCAAGTCAACACTAATAGTTTCTGGCATTTGGAAAAATTTCTCCCAGATTTCCAACTTGGTGTTTGACGATGTATTTTCCACAATTAGGTATTCACCACTGGCTCTTTTGGCCTTTGTCACGACATCTATTTTGATGTACTAGCTAGCAGCTAGCCGACATCGTTATCAGATCAGTGATGACTCGTTATTTGGCCAAATGTGGTCTCAGTGGTTGAGGACGTTAAACGATAAACAGTTATCCTATTTTGTATGTGACTGTTGTAGTATTAAAAGAGGTATCAAAGATCTTTTTTTTTTTCAAATAATAGTATTGTACAAAAGTTTAAAATTCTGGTATTGTGAGAACTCCACTGCTAACCCGCACGCTTTTACCCGACATTTTAAAATATATTTTTACATGTTACACAGCTTTTTTTTTTGTTGCGAGTTACCCGGTGAGTACCCGGTGCAGGACTCCGATATAAAGACACATAGAAGACGAGTGCTAGCTAGCTCGCTAACATGGACAATATGCAAAATATTCCGCAACAATCCACTCTGTCAAAGTTTCATGAGGACGGAGGCACATTCAAGGGTTCACACAGTGCATTTTGGTGAGTGACACTGAACGTAAAAACAACTCTGCTTTTGTGTTTTGTTTACATGAAAACTCCACAGGACAGCTTTAGCTTGATGCTACACACCATTTTTGGAAGCGTCTTTGTTCCGTAAATGTGGAGGAATGTATCGCCCTGCAGACAGAGAGAGACAGTGTCCAACATCATTTAATGAATTATTAAACTTTAAGGACTTGATCTTAAATTAAATAAATAAGAAAATACAGGAAATTAAAGATATTCCTGTTCTTCCAAATTTATTCTCTACGGAGCACTTCCTTGTTTGCTGCCTTTACGACACCCCCGGTGTTATTACCATGGTTTATTACTTGTTCGTAAGTGTCTGTGCACACTCGCTAGCAAGGGAAAATGAAAAGTTTGAACAAAACATGCAGGCTGCTTACGGTTGGTGCCTCCACCTTGTCCGTCTGCTGCACTCAAGTCTAGGACAGCGAGCTGGAGAGACAAGAGACAAAAGACACACAACAAACTGTCATTTTTCAGAAGAACAGACTGTCAGAGTTTGTTTTTTTAAAGCGATCATAACAGGAAAAATGAAAGCTTTGCTAACAGAAACATATTTCAAGAAACTGAATTTCAGGTGGGATGTTCTATGCTGAGATCGAGCCAGACAGATATATTGTTCGACCAGTAGTATCGGCCCAAAATTGGCTAATCACAGCTATATATTCATATTTTTAGTGTGTGCATTTTTTAAATGTGTTTACATTGATTCATGCATTTTATTATATTTGTTTATTCCACGGGGACAAGATAAGATAAGATGAACTTTGGACAGTTAAAAGGAGTTAAAATGATAGTGTCTGATATCGATCACAGACCCCTGAACTGAACCAAAACTAAATTATATTGTGGCAAAATCTTGTGATATTGGCAAATATTGCATCGTCATATTCAAATCACAGGTTAGGCCTGTTATTGTTCTATTTATGTGGAGCTGCAACAATTAATCAAATAATTGATTATTAAATTAATCTGCAACTATTTTGATAATTGATTACTCAGTTTGAGTCATTTTTTTTAAAGAAAAAAAAGTTAAAATGTGAATATTTTCTTGTTTCTTTGATCTTCTCTGACAGTAAACTGAATATCTTTGGGTTGTGGACAAAACAAGACATTTGAGGACGTCATCGGGAGACAATGATCAACATTTTTTACATTTTATAGACAAAACAACTAATTGATTAATTGAAAAAAATGATCATCAGATTAATCAACTACTGTATGAAAATTACCCATACTTTATAGTGTCTATTACTTATAATTTATGTATGTTTACTGAATATTATTTAATGCATTTTATTTCATATATGCACTTATGTATGTATATTGTGGGTATTCTGTGACATTAGGGCTGCACGATTTACAATGTTCATGTTCACAAAAAAAAACTATTAAATTCGCGATGATGTGATATTTATTGATTATTATTAATGCCAGGTCATCTCTGCAGCACTACAGTGTCTCATTATAATGCTGTTTTTTCACACATTTCTCCTTTTTTAAAAATTTTAGATTTGGATATTGCACTTGGCCATATTGCAATTTTTTTTGCGATTAATTGTGCAGCACTAGTTGACATGGTGCAAATATTTTTAATACACGTCTTTCATTTTTCTTGCGCTGTTATTTCACATAACTAAGTAGAAGTGCAAAAAAACTGCCTACATGAAATTTTTCCAATATTTTCTATCTTGTAAGGGGGTCCTCGGCTGAGAAAAAACATGGGAACCCCTGAACTAGGCTCCTATGAGGGATAGATTTCTACATAAAAACCTTCCCAGTGCGGCTTTTTATGCAAAAACAAAGAATGCATAATTTTCTTAAAATGAGGTCAGTGACAATTAAAGCCTCACAAAACACCAACTGAGAACATACAGTACTTTTCTGTTGCCATCCAACTGTCTGACCAGTCACACTCAGCTACTCTACGTTGCTGGTGACGCAGAAGAAATGAGCTTTTTTTTTTTTTCTTTAAGCGGGACGCAGTCGAGAGAAAACTGTGCAAAAAATACTGCGCATCACCTGAAAGCCGGCGAGCTAAAGTGTCAAACGCGGCATTTACTGTTCGTGTGTGAATCCAGCTCGCTTCATCTCCGCATACCTCCATTTTATTATTGTATCAAGCTGCAAGACAAACGCAGTGAAGATAATAGTTGAAGGGTGTGTTTCATATGCGCACACGGGCGGGCCGACGGAAACACTCGGCCGTTATTGCTAATTCGGCTGTCTGTTGTTAAAAACAGCTTGTCCGCATGCTAAGCTAACTGTCATTTAACAGTAATACTATGGCCTTTTCATGTTATTGAAGATGGTGTAGCACGCGTAGATATAAAGCAGAAAAACAAAGAATGACTCCCACGTCGCATACTTTATACGCCTTAGCGCAGCCGCTCCTGGTCACACGAGCGGTTAAATGAAGCGCACCCAACACTAGCTAGCACGATAGCATCTCGTTAGCGGTGTTTTGAGGCTAGCCGGCAAGCTAACATTTATCCCTGTCGTTCTAACACGTTTCATCAACAACACACATGAAAGTGGCGCTGCTTACCTGCTGCTCTAGACCGTGGACATTTTCGACGGCCACATGACTCATAACTAGAGAATATGGAGGAAAAATGTTGTCGTTGAAAAAAGGACCTCTTTGTTTGCCGGGTTTGATGTAATGTTATTTTTCCCCTCGCCTCTATCTTGTTTCTGTGGTTACGACAGATGGCAGTTATTTCATTGGCTCGACAGGCAAACGTAACTTTGCAAAAATGCTAATTGCTGCCGAGTTTGACGCGCTGATAAATTCCTGTATTTTTTAGCTGCGAGGATGGTTACTTCGTGCAAACTCAGCTGATGTCGGCTTGCTCTTCAGCTGAGGCTGGGATGAAGCCGTCATACGCTGGTGAAGTTCGCCTGGAGAACCGCAGCAAAAACATCCGGTATCGCCAAAATAAAAGCTCACAGAAATGCCTCGATATATATTTTTTTTTCCAAAATGCGCCAAATAAAACGGAATATTTTGGCTTTGTTAAACTGAAAATATTTTTCGAATGTGTTCAAAATAATAACAAATGCGACTACGTTGCTGCCTGTGTAATTAATAATCATTCAAAACTCGTAAAGACGAGTCAACTTAAATGAATTTCCACCAAACCCTGGTGTATTTTGTCTTAACTATAATGTTACACATTTCACACAGGGTTATTATGAGCTATAATAAGGTAACAGGTCCTTTATATACATTTTTTAAACACTATTTCAATCTTTCATTTTAAGCGCAACTCAATTTCTTTACTTCCGCCCAGCCAGTGGCTAACACTAGCTAACTTGACTGACGCATCTAAACCGTTATTAATCCAGACATCGCGAGGATTTGATCATAATTTGTCGCGATATCGCCAATACAGTAAAAAAAGAATCCCAGTGGATTACAGTATAGATTGTTGTTGTCCCCTTTCCATCTTCCCTTGCCTTTTAAAATACTACTTTTTAAATAGTAAATGTGCACAATCATCCCTGCTGTGCTGCTTATATTAATTAAATAAACTGTACATTGTATTCCAAACCTGAAGCTGTTTAATTCTGTTGATGCTACATTTTTTTATACAATTGAGCAAAAGTTGTTATGATTCAAATAATATTTGGCTATATCAAATGAAAACATATTTTCCTGTATGTGCAAAATTCTCCAGCAACAACAACAGTGCTAGCTTTATCCTTTCTACGCATTCAGAACTCGTAAAGATGAGTCAACCTCAAGCGATAGCTGCTAAACTCTGGTGTATGTTGTCTTAACATGTGTTGAACATTTCACATAGGGTTATTATAAACTATAATCAGCTAAAAGTTCCCTTATATACCAGTTAAAGTATTTTAAATTCTCATTTTACATTTGTTCATGTTTATTTTTAAAAATAACCTAGAGATATAAATAATGTAAGTTTAAATTTGCAGTCATCTAAACTTTAGACAGCAGATTAATATACTGTACATCCAAAAAGTAACTTTCATACATCAAAGTCAGTTTTTGTTTTTTGTTAAAAACTTTTGCTGACGTCAAATGTTTCTACTCCTGTTGATAGTCAATCCTACTGAGTGTGTGCAGAGTGTCATCACTATAGCTTGTTTCTGATTGGAGGAATTGAGTGTTACAACTGCCCCTTGTTACAACTATCCCCACTCTTCCCTATACTGTATTCCAAACCCTAATCAAAGATGCTTATATATTTATACACTCATTTCTATTGAAGCTACATTGTTTATGTGTGAATAACTTTGAGAAAAGGTTAGTGAAAATGATGTGCACATTACAGCGATCTGGTCTCACCCTCCCCCTGAGAATTTAAAAAACAGCGACAGATTTGTGACAAAGCACACGGGAGGCTGTTATTAACAGAAACAGAAAAGTCACATTAACATAAAGGAGAGCTGGCTAATAATAGAAGACGTCCAATACAAGCAATTTAGAAGATTTTAGTGAAGAAATGTGAACATATTTAGACATTCCAGACGGTGGTGAGGATGAGCTGAGCAAACACGTAGCTACTGGATGCAAGGTTGACCCTCTGTGTGCAAAGGGGCTTTAATGGGAAGAAGATAAACTCTGTCCAACTCAAATCTGGCACAGTGTCACATTATCCCTCATGACAATAAGCTTAGTTAGCAATAAACAGCTTGCAGAAAAACTCAACTAACGAACCAACAACCACAAAAGAAGCAACTATAAAGAACATGGATGGAATACTGGACGGACAAAAAAGAGTCTTAACATTACCACAGAGAAACACAGAGACACACAAAACTACAGAAAGATGCGTGACAACTAGAAAGAGACACTTAATGTCCACAAAAAGGCTCAAAACAACTACAAAGAGAAACAAAACAGCCACAAAGAGGAAAAAACAACCTCAAAGAAAAACAAAACAACCTCAAAGAAAAACAAAACAACCTTGAAGAAAAACAAAACTACAGGAGGCACGACAACTATAAAGACACTGGCTGAGTTGGTTAAAAAGTGGGCATGAGTGTAAAATAGAGACATAAACTACTTGTATTTTTGCTTTGCCAGCATCATTGTAGAGTTTCTTGATTGACTTATTGATTATGGTATCAGTACATGTACATTTCTTCCACCAGTCAAAGCTCATCATTGTGCATTTTATGAATGAACCTGTCAGTGTCAAGTCTTCCCCCTTGTGGTGACAAACAGTAACAACAGTTTATATTTAAATTCATGTACTGAACAACTTCACAGCAGACAAAACAATTCAAACAAACACGTGACACAAGTTGTTTTAGTAATCACACTGTGCACAAAAACTCCAAATAATATATTTTAGTTGACGCTAATTATCCCCTCATAAGGTCTAATAAGGGTCTAGAAGTGAGAAATAACACGGTTCTGTTGTAATGTGACACTAATTATCCTTTAAAGGTCTTAACAACAATTAATAAATATGCAGTTGTTTCCATATTCTGATGGGGTCAGTCTACAGGGTGATGTTGTGATTGTTTACTGTCTAATAAAATATGTTATAGACGTTTTTGTCTAATTTCATACAAATTGTGTCCCTGTTTATTTATGGTAAAATAACATTTTTTAAATTAAAGTTGTTCTAGATTTTAATTTGATGCAAAGTACAGCTCATTAGCTCTTATTAGTATAAAGTTATCTATTTACTGTATCATAAAATATATTATTTATAGTTTTTGACATAGAAATTGTCTTGATCTTGATCTTCACATGCAAATAACACAAAGAGTCAAATGAATATTCATTTTTGTAAATATTTCTTACATTTTTTTTCCTTCTCTGTCTTTGTCTCTACATCTTTACCTTCCCCTCAGCTGACATTGTTCCCAAATGTTTGACAGCAGGTACATACATGTTCTTCTGAAGTCCTCATACCTGTGGAGAAGACACAGGTACGTGGCATGACTCCCGTTCCCACGGAGTGTTCTGACTGGGGCCAATTAACGGTCAAAATGAGATTAAAATAATGGTAAACAACATTGTTAAAGTCAGTGTACACGCCCACCGCTGCAGGTCTTCATCATTAATGCAATGAAAGATACCTGCAGCAGATGAATGTTGTGATTATATAAGGATATAACTTTTATTTATCTGTATTAAGTTTAAACTTGTTTTAAAGCCCCTCAGGGACGTTCAGACGGTGTCAATCGGTTCACACAGTGTCACGGTGCACTGTAAAAAAGAAAAAAGGTGAGAAAACTCTAAATTTCTACATTTTGAGTCCAATGTTCTCAATTAAAACTATTTAATTTTTCAGGCACTAAAAAAAAAGACAAAGTTACTTTGGTTTAGGCAACAAAACTACTTGAGCTCTGGGCTCAAAACTCCAAAACTCCACTGCAGCACGTTGCCCTGAAATTTTAAGTCATCTCAATTATTATTTTTTACAGCGTGCACAACCTGATACAGAACACACGCCTTCTAATAAGGTGCAGCTATGAACATTTTGACGTTCATCAAAGTAAAAGCACACAAAACGTCAACAGAACATGCAAGAAAGTCACCTTGTTACAGAAACACCAACTTACCAAAGTTCAACTTTCAAGGAAATTATTATTAAATTACGAGGAAGTTAAAGCTGAACCCTTGTGATGTCATAGTGAGGTCATCAGGGTCACTATTTCCAGCATGGAAACTATACATTTATGTGAAGAGGTGGGAAGTTTGAAATACTTTGGCATTTTTTGGTGCTTTACCCGTATTAGGGACTAAATGTGGGACTTTTCTTCTTATTGCTGGAGGGTTTTTTTGTGTGGTTACTCTTTCACTCACACAGTTTTCCTAGGTGTAGTGCAACTCATGCAAGATTTGTATTTTGGGGGTTTTGTGTCAACAGCTGTCTGTTCGTGTTGCCTGAGGGTGGCGGTCTACCGAAATCAAACATACGATGAATTCTGAGCAAGTTGTCGGTTTTTAACTGTGAACCACAAACTAATACTCCACACGCAGATACGTATGTTCTCATGTGGTTTATGATCAGTTCCAACTAGCTCTGAGGTTTTAAGCTGTGATCCCCCTCTAACACACACACACACACACACACACACACACACTGTGCTTTCTGTGGTTTATAGTTAGCTCCCACTTGGTCGCTAATTTTACACTTTCCCCTCAAACACACCTACACACACACACAGGATCTGTATTGAGTTTATTCAAATTAAACTGCTGTGGGCTGTTACAAACCTTCCATTAACCATTTGTGCTCATGTGAATTCTGTACAGGTACGAGGTTTTTAACAGCTGTTCCAGTTTAATAATCAAATCAAATTACATGATGTTATATTGTATTTTGGTCACATCTGGTGATGATGATGGAGAAACATTAAAAACACTTTAAACTGTTTGAATAAAATCAAACTTATCTAATTATTTCAGCGTATCGACTATTTGCATTTGAGAAGAATCATACAGCAGCTGTTCAGCTATTTACACACGACCTCTTCTGACATTTTATTTTTAGACTTTAGACTTTTATTTTTAGGGCTTTTTCAGTTTTCAGTCGCAGTTTAGTTTGATTTAGTCAACAAAATTACTTAGTTATGTTGAGGCAACAAAACTACTTGGTTAGGTTTAATAAAACCATAGTTTTCCGCTACAATGTGAGTGTAAATAGCCACATTAGCTGTTACATCTGGGAGAAAATAGTATTATTAGCTACAGACACCTGGGTGTTTGTCTCTGCCATGCTAGGCTCTATAAGATGCACCTGGATGTAAACAGTCACACACATTCGACTCGGATGCAAATAGTCTACATAGACCTCGATAGTTAAATCCTGCAGGACTCCAGTTTATTAGCTGATATCCAAAAGCACGTCTGGCTCAACCGGAGCACATATGAGTGTTTGTTTTGTCGTGCATCACCAGAACTCCCCAATTTGTCTCAGCATTCGTACAGTTAGCGACCAGGTTAGGTTTTCAGTGTGCGGGCTCCGACCTCTGAGGTTGTTGTACTGTTATTATACTAAAATTACTTATTTCAGCACAAGCAAAAACTGCTACGATGACTTCTGCAGCATTATTAGCTTCCTGTCCTGTTTGATGATTATCGCTGCATTATGAAACTAACATTTCCTGAAAACATCTCAACTGTGCAGCAGCCTGTAGGATTATTAACTCAACGACACCAGAGACAGAAGAAAAAAACTAATTCTTACCATTCCTGTAATTTTTTTTTTTTTTTGCCTTGAGCTTGTTGGGTGTGTGTGTATGTGTGTGTGTGTGTGTGTGTCTACTCAGTAACTTTCCACCACCAGTCTGTAACTTTCCACCGAGGCAGAGGATGTTGTTAATGTCATCTTAACCGAAAGACTGATGGCATGTTGGCCTGTTGTGGTGCCTTTTAATAGAGTCGTATACTTCACAGCATGTCAAGTGTGCTTCACATGCCGTGACCTGCTGCTGCTTCACGGTGTGTCTTCACCTCAGCTCTTCTGCTTTGAAGCACAAGTTTTATTTTCACGTTCAGCTTCTTGTGCTGCATTTTTTTTAATATCTTATACATCACAAGTTAGATTTCT
>JAJHUR010081676.1:0-29688 GCA_027495735.1 Lutjanus campechanus | reverse complement strand
TCACCATGATGGTTTTCCTGCAAAGTCACTGTGAGCAGAAAAGCACTAAAAAAAGCTGTAAAGAGGTGTTAGAGGGTTCAGTTAGAAGGGTGCACGAGAAATCAAAAGCAATAAGATTAAACACAGAGGAGAGAGAGGTAGATGGTGTGGTGACAGCAGACAAACAGCAGGATGAGATGACAGCTGTGCAAAAAAAAAATAAAAAAGATTAAAGATTGTAAGGTCAGAGTTAAATAAAACATTGTTAGAGAAACAAGAGGGCCGAGGCGCAGGTTTCCAGTACCTTTCAGGAGCCAGAACAAGAGCCGGCTCTCTGTCACCAGTCGATGTGCCTCGGAGGAGCCGAGGCCCGTGGGAACCTGTTCATAGTGTCATAGGTAGGGATGCTACATGTGCAGGGACACACACACACACACACATACACACACACACCAGGGAACAACATTAACGGCACAGACAGAATATTCAATAATCATCATTTTGTGAACCAACCATCGCTGCTTCTCTTCTTCTACTTTGCAAAGAGCAGCAGGACGTAGCGGTTCATAAGGCAGAGAGCAGAACAGCTTCACCAACATCCTCTCAGGGATCAAGACTCATAAACTGTATGGTCAGTTAAAGGGGCAATAAGTAAAGTTTTTCCTGTCTGAAAGCACAAAAAACATCTATATTAGTTGGGTTCATCAGGGTGTTGATCAATACCAGTGATACAAATATCATTTTTTCCAGGTTCTGACATTTATGGAGCTCAAACTGTGCAGGTTGCATCATCAGATTTCCATCAGATTTTTATTTAAAACAAACAAACAAAAAGTTTAATTACTAGGGGTGTCACAATTTCAACATTAAATCAAAAATAAAGCTTTTAAACAAGCTTTTAATTTCAAGAATGAAATGGAATTTTAAAAAAAATAACGAGAAGAATCAAAATTGCATGGCAGAATTGTTGATTCTTCCAGGATTTGTTTTTCACTTCACCCCCCCTACTTTCAGCCTACATTGCGTGTCCGAAGAAAACAACGCTTAAAAGATGACACAGCGTAGCTTCCTGACGCACTTAATGCCATATAGACTATCTTTACAAAGAGGTATTTAAAAAAATGTAAACAGTTCTCCTGGGATAAAACTAATGATCTGTTATTTTTTAGAAATCAAAACTCGACACTTTAACAATGGCATAACCATCAGTGCTTGTTTGAAAAATTGTGCGCCAAGGATCTATTCTAGCAAACTTTGGCACAGCTGCTTCGCCTCCAACATATTTTATCAGGTCATAATCAATGCTGACATCCTTGGCGTTTCAGTTTCCCCTCATCAAAGCAGTCTACAGGGACGAGAGACTAATTAACGAGCCTGAGAAGCGGCACATCTACAGCAGCATCTTATGGGAATATTCTCAAAATGGACATGTTTTGCAAGAAAAATGGGGAGCTGTTGGGAGTAAGTTAACTGTTCCCCAATTATATAGAAACAAGGCTGATTTTAGAAAATTATGTTAGTTATGAATAAATAATTTAGACACTTAACTTACTCATCTGCAGCAGGAATGTAAGAAAATATCAAAAATATCGAGTAGCATGATATGTTTTGTGCTACTGTATCGATTATACAGTGATCAGTACCCCTGTATCGTGATGCGAATTGTATCGCCAGATCTTGCCAATACTCAGCCCTAATCTGCAGAGGAAGAAACCACCTGCTGCTATATCGCTCATATTATATTTGGACATTTATTTCTGACTCCGTCTGCATGAGTTTTCTTGCTCACTTCAAGTTATGAAGCAGTGTCAGTGTTTCAATAACTACTGTCTGTTGATAAAGTTCAATAGAGGTCGTACAGTACTCAGTGCCCCTTTAAAATCATGTTGAATTTCTGGTGATGAGTTTCAGTCCAACGTCTTGTATCCAATTTGATATAAATATAGAAGTTAACCACTCAATATTCAGAAAAAAACAACTCCATCTTTGAAAATGTTGTTTTTTTTACGTGAAGGCCAACAAAATGTCAAATAAAGTATTTTCTTTGGGTTTTTACTTTCCAACAAGGCAGCATGAAATGAAACTCAACGGGTTCAAAAGGTTAAAGATTGATTATTTGTGGAAGCACAGACCAGCTTGTGTGAGTTCTTCTCTATAATTTAGCTGTTTTGCTCTCTTCCTTCAGCTTCTGTTACAGTAGGTTGGTTGTCCAAACGCATCCTTGTCCAAATGCAACTTAAAAACATGTGACATGCAGTTAGATGTTCTGTTAGATTAAGAATCAAATTAAACAAGCAGCATTCCCAGCAGCATCACACCAAAGCTTGACATGCTTGCCTCTCTCTGAACAAAATGATCAGGTGTACATTCATCGGATTTTGGCTGACTCTAAATGAGAGGAAACAGGAAGATTTTTCATTCCAGTGCGCACACAGAGCATGCAAGTGGTTAGTGAAATTCCCCAAAAACCACACAGCAGAACATTTGGCAACAAGACAGAGAGAAGTAATGGTACCAGAAATATGAATGCAAGACCAACTGAGCAAAGAATTTACAATAACAAATCACACCAATCTCATTTCTGTGTGTTAAATACAGAGTTAAAGTCAGGACATAGTTAGCCTAGCTTAGATAGCAGGGAGCAGCTAGCCCAGGTCTCTTCAAAGACCAAAATTAGGATTAGATTGAGAGATAAATTCATGAATCAATGCTTCAAAGAAATTGGATAAATAAAATGAGGGCTCAAGGATGGGTCGATACTTGTTGTCTGTGACTCAATTTTAAACTTGGAAGCTGTAAGTTTTGCCATGTTATGTCATTTTAGTGTTTATTTTGTAGGTTAACTTGTTTAAGTCAGTGTTAGCATGCTACACGACTTGTGTGGCTACTCCCACAGTTTGGGGTGATGCTGTAATATTGAGGGACAGTCAAGACAAACTGTGTGAATGTTAAGCATCATTTGAAGCTAACTAAATACTGAGAGTAGTACAGTAGGTTGGATAAATGATGTTGCTTTTTGCATAGGTTTATACTGCGAGCTGCATTAGCTTTGTTGTTGTATGAAAGCTGGCTGGGTCTGCCCTACGATCCGTGCTGGTGTGTGTGTTTGTGTCGCTGTTGTATGTAAATTTACTTGATAGACATGAAAATGGTCAAACTGCAGGAATTTATTTGCTATATTATGACTAGCATGCAGCAGCTAACTTGCTCACACCATAAAGTTGTCCACTGAACAGAGAGATGAGATCTACACATAGCGTTACACTGGGAGTTGCTGCATCAAATTGATTCATTTATCATAAATTAAGTGATTTGCAAAAACCAATACTGCATGTCACACTCTTAAGCAAATCTAAATAATCACAAGGGAAGTTCCATCAATTTTTATTTTCAGGTGATTATAGACTAATGAAAACAAAACATACTTATGAAAAAAATGTAATTAAAAAATAACTCAAAACGATTAATCCATTATCAAAAATAGCTGGGATTATTTTAATAGTCGATTAAGTGATTCATCATTGTAGCTCTAAAAATTATATTAAATTTGTGTCATATTCTGCCAATAACTAAATGTTACACACTGGACCTTTAAGAGGTGTTGGTAATCAGATTTTGTTATTTGAGACACTCACTTGCATCCATCCAGTCTTTATGCTAAACTAGACTGTTTACCTCTTGACTCCAAACTTAACACACAGACATGAGAGTGGTATCAATCATTTTTTGATAAAACACTGAAAAAACAATATGTTATATTAGATGTTTTCTAACGAACACTACAGCACCATTACTTGCCACGTTAATCTTCAACTTGCTGACCTCCATTAAAGGGGTATGTGTGTATACGGGTGCAAGTGTGTGCGCTATGAATCAGTTCCCTCACAGGCATGCACTACGTCCGGCCACGTCATTACACTGAAAAGACCCACATCCCCCAGGCATGCCTCCACCTCCACCTCCACCACATGCAGTAACAGGATTATTATAGCGTTTACCTTGTCATCATAGGATTTGGGATACCTTGTGAGGGCTCACTATGATAACCATTATTACCAATTTCCATACTGAAAACAAAATATCGTATACAAAAAAAGGGATGAAAAATGTAATGTGAGAGACATGGCATGCTTGTGGAGTAAAAATGCTCTTTTTGAGTAGTCAAACTTTTCAAGAATGTTAGGAGATAAAGATTTTTTGAGTATAAACAATAGTGTTTTATTTACACTATAACTTACAAAAAACAGGTGGACTTGTAAGGTAATGATTGCAAGAGCCCTTCATGAAACGTAAGGGGCACTTTTCAAAGGTAGCACACGACAAGAAGCCACACCATCCACCCATTAAGAGCAATTCCAAGCTTAAAAACGTAAACCAGCACCAAGAATTTAGTAAACAATTCTATGTACAGGATCCAGAGAAAAGCACAGAGTGATAGCAGTTGAAAGGGAGAGGGAGGTGGGTAAAATGTCTTACGTTTTCATGGGAATTGTCTCAATGCTATAAAGATACACACACACAAAAAAAAAACATAAAAATGTCATTGAAATGTTCAGCGATAGAAATGCACCAGAAAGTTGCATGTAAAGCAGCGCAGATCACACGGCGAGAGACGCCACTGATCGAGACATTGTGTTGTATTTGCGTAAAGCCGTGACTGAATGAGTCCAGTGAGGGTGAACAAAAGGTTCATGAAGAAGAAATATAAATTGACGAATGTGTCAGTGTTTCTTTGTAAAGTGCCAAGTGCTTGACAGAGAGGAATGACACAAAAAAAAATAAAGAATATGGAAGATGGAAATAGTAGAAATGGTTATCACAAAGTAAAATGCCAAGTCCCAGAAACAGAGGAACTACAAGGAAGAGAGAAGGGAGGAGAAGATACATCAACAATGAACCAGCAGAACTACTGCGAGAAGAAAGAACCCCTAAAAAGGCTGTACTATAACTCAAAAAGTTCACAGAATCTCAATATTATTTAATTATATTCAAATCCTTAAAGGAGCAATATGTAACAATTGTGTGTCCAAAAATGTACAGCAGTCCAAATAGCTAATTTGAGCCATAAACGATATATTAAATAGGTTGAAATCATATTTAATATACGATCTGTGGCTGAAGCGAGTTGTTTCCCCCCACCCTCTCCTCCCCAGACTTGAGGAAGCTCAGGCAGGCTGCAGAAAAACTGCAGGAGTGCAAGACGAGCGCAATAAGTGACGACAAGCCTTTCACTGTAAGTTGGCCAGCTGTTTACAGCTGTCAGTTGTCGACGACATCGCGGCTGTAGGGTTGTTGTCAGTTTACTTGATCTCTGATGAGATATCATGGTCATTTTATTATTTATTATGCTAAATAGCTTACAGATTTCTCCTTTAAGTCAGTGAATTAGCAAACTCAAAACTGAAAAGTAAAACTTAACCTCATGATTTGCAGCTTAGCTAAACATTACGTGCAGAAGAAGAAGCTGAAGAGAAAGAAGGAAGTCCTGCAACCATTGACAACATAATGAAAGGATATAATACCTAATTTTATGAAGTATAAACTTTAAAATAAATGTATATATGTATGTGGAATAACAAGTACAATTACTCACTCATCGTAAACATCCTCTGTCTCCATCCTGCGGTAGTACTTGGCTAGTTTCACTGCTAGGATGATGCTCGGGAGCAGGAAGAGAGTGCTGCAGCCCAGGCCCATCCAGAATGTGTTCTGTGGAAAAAAACCCAAAGAATTAGAGCTGAAGTGATTAGTCCATTAATCAATTAGCCAATCAACAGAATATTAATACTCAAGTATATTGATAATCTCTTACTTGCTCAGATCATTTTCCCAGCAAAAATGCCAATCATTCTGTAGTTCCCCAAATTAATGTTTGAAAAAAAAATTTTGAGGTTTTTTCCCCCCCAGAAATGAAAATATGTCTGAAAACACACATACTATACACATGATTCCAACATGTCATTAGTTAAGATAAATCAGCCTACTTGTACTTGTCTACGAGTAAACTAGTTAGCCACGTATTCTTGAAGCATATTGGCCAATTAGCTGTATCATTATCCAAACGGCAGCCGACAGACACTCTTGTGAGCCATAATGAATCATCCTGTAACTTCAAGAGACTCTGACATGGGCCTACCTCCCACCACAGAAACCACCGGCAGAAGGTGAGGCTAACACAGCTAACATTAACCAACTGGCAGCTACAGGTAGGGGCAAAATACCCAAAATATTCAATGCAATATGCAGTATGTAGCGGGGGGTCCCTACTCAGTTTCTCTATCTGCTAAGGGGTCCATAGCCTGAGAAACTTTGAAGACCACTGCTATAAAACATACAAACTTTGGCCAAATTTTGAATATGTATATTTTAATACATTTGAAACGCTACAGGGAAGCTACAGAATGATATAAAAACCTAAAAAACAAAAACCAAAATAATGAACACAGCCTTTAAAAACATTTATAAATGAAAGTCATAAGCTCATATAATGCATATTTTTGATCTACCTCATCACTGTGTGTAATATGTAACTCACATCAACTAATATTTAAAATATACAAGTCTAATAAATATGTGTAAAGAAACCAACCCAACCTCCAATCAGAACAACTGTTCCTGTGGCTTTATATCCACCGTTACAAACAAAGGCTTTGTGTTTTGTACTGGCTGTGACCAACAGTGTTGAATAATGTGAAAAGTTTCTTTGCGCACTTGAATTTACAGTATAAGACATACATGACCCAAATGGACTACAGTATATTTGCTGGGATATATCCATCCCCAGTGAGCTAACTACCTAACCTTGTAAAATACACAGTTTAAATGGGGTTTGTTTCCCTGTATGTCAGATATAATTACCATAGAGTCGACCAGGAAACTGCAACCAATGATATCCACCGTGTCCACCATGTTGCTGAAGGGTTTGCACGGTGCAACCTCCATGACCAACTGCAGAGAGCAGGATATAAACAGCAAATGTCAGCACGCAACACATATATTAGCAGTTACACTGTCCCCTTATTCTGTATGTTAAAGGGATTATTTGTAGTAAGATTGCATGACATACTTAATCAATGTATTACACACAGGAGATGGTGATCAGCATAAGTATCTCTTACAAAACCACTTCAAATAATCCAAACTATCCACTTAAATTCTGTTTCCTGCTTAGCAACATGAAATCCTGTTGCGTTACCATACTACTTGTTGAAAGTGTCACGGCACATTGCACAATACAGAAAATCCCAAGACTTTTAAGTATTCTTGGAAAACAACTAGAAAATTCTGATTGAAATAAAAATGTTCTATTAACATCTCTGAGGTTTACAAACAGCCTGAGGCTTCAAACGTCATGGTTGTTTTTTTTCTACTCTGTTTTGAATTCCTCAGTTAACTACAGCAGAAACCAATGTGCCACAAAGGAAATTCCTCAGATTTATAGAGGTTGTAATTGTTATACGAGTCTTCTCTATATTTACCCCCACAACGCTTATGTAACATGCAAAGGTCTTTCTGCCGGTGCACAGCTCTCTGTGTTCCGGTGTTTGGCTGTTTGACTAAAACAAATATTGGACTGAACATACAGGTCAACATTTAGGAAAGTGAGAACCACACACGCTCAAACAAGTTAACAAATTAACACGCAAACACTTACAGATGTTTTGACCCATTCTATGTATTGATGGAAGTAGCCAACGATGGTCGCTGTGAATTTTCCTGTTTCCTGAGAAAGATTAAAACATAACCTGAGTTAATACTGACCATTTTATACAGTGAGAATATAAACAGAGCAACTTATCCTTCATTTACCCGATTGATTAAATGTGTAGCATTGTAGGAGATGAGATACTGAGCAGCTTCAATGGCATCAAGAACTGCTAAAACTTTGTTCTGCAGAGAAGAAATGAGAGATTTTGATCAGCTGAAGGCTAAATCTATAAGGCTGAGTTTCAGATTCAGACCGAAGGGCTGGTTTACTTACCGGCAGGTCTGAGGCCGTTCTCTCCAAGAACCTCATACTCTGGTTCAACGCACTCTTCAAAAAGGGCAGAAAAAGGGCACAAATTAACATAAGCGATGTCAAAGGTCAGGGGATACAAGCCAGGGGTCATTTTACACCAGTCAAACACAAATGGAGACCAGGCAAGAACAAAACCAACACCTGATGAACAATATTCTGCTTTCAGTACAGGCATGCAGAAGAGTTCTGTTCCAAAATAAAATATCCACAATGAAAATGAAATAAATTATTCATTTACTTTTGTGATACAATTGCTTACATACACTTGTATGTGACAATTAAACAGTTTTTCCTTTTTTTTCCCCACTATGGATGGAAGACATCAAATGAGTGACTAAATCAAAGTTCCCATGGAGTCAAATTCTATGTTTAAGTAAGGGATAATGTATTCCATGGTTACATACCCAAAAAAATTCAATAATTCAATGCAAAATATTAATTTAAGAAAGATTTTTTGGATTTAAAAAGGATTTTATTGTTCCTCCAGAGCCTATGATCACGCCTGCGTCCATAGCGACAGTCTGTTCTTCATAGTCTGTTAGTAAATGTTAGGGTGTTAGGGTTCAGGGTGATTTAAGATCATCCTGTCCGGATTTATTTTGCAATAATGACCTGCTCACTGTACATTATCCCGCTTATTACATGGTCACTTATCCCATACATAATTATCTCGCCCAACAATGACAAAAAGTTGTCTTGTAGATGCTTTTGGGTATTTTAATGATACTTCATAGTTTGTCTTTTCCTGGAAAATAATTAAAAACTATTGGAAACTCATTCTGCACTTGGGGGCATCCAATGACACTCTTACTTGTGACATTTCTGGAGTCAAAGAGAAAACATTTATGCTCTGAAGCGGCAAACAGTATTTCTGGGGGCCTCAAAAAGCAGAACTTTATAACTTTATTTACTGATTTGGGTGAAACTGAATCATATTTTATGGAGTAACCTACATATTTTTTGGTTTTCCTCTGATGTCCTCTAACTGCTCAGCTTCAACTCTCAACAAGATTCCCGATGGACAGATAGCTTTAGCTTTGTTGCTAAAGTGGCTAACAATAACTGTTAGCTGCAGTTAGCAGGCAACAGAACTGAGCTCAGCAGCCTCCCAGTGAACACAGCCGGTCACTGGGACAAACAGCCTCTGAGAGCAACAGTGATTACAGTACTGAAGTGGTTTACAGAGCTTCCTGATGGGAAGATAGCTTTACTTGTCGCTAAAGTAACTTAGCAAACCACTAACTGCCTTTAGCTTGGTTAGCCGTGAGTCATCCCCAAGGTGCCAGGAGCCAAAACCAGCAAGAAAACTATCTTGGTGCTGAAGCCTATTCCCTGTTGACAAACTGGTGTTGGAGGCAGTTTTGTCTGGTAAAAGTCAGCTAATATAACTTCCTATCTCATGCTATTGGCTATAAATGTCTGTGACAAGTGCCTCCCTAGCTGCCTGTTCTACAGCAAACACTCAACCAGCCATCTCATGGGAACTTTAAAATAACATTTCTTTTCCTAAAGTAGATATTTTAGAATATTTTGGTACAAAACCCTTCATGTCCAACAGCATAGAGTGTATGATCTTTATGTATATGTAAATACAAGAACACACACACACACACACACACACACACACACACACACACACACACACACACACATACAGACACCATATCCTATTGTACAATACCACCCAACATGATTTTCTCAGATTTACTACATGTCATCTGTGAGATAAAATATCTCTCTAAATGTTCAAAAATAATGAATGGGGACACTAAATTCACAAGATGGACACATTTCTGCTTACCCTTGCTCTAACATATTTCTTGAAGTTGAAAGTGGAAAAAGGAAAAGAAACAAAAAAAGGAAAAGGAAAATATAACAAGCTGTTGAAAAATCTGTGTTGAAGTGCATCACTGCTTGTCTGAATTGCTAATTGCTGTAAATCCTTGGTGTTATTCAAAAGACTGACATTGCATTTGACAGAGAAAAGAAAACTGAATATTTAATTTGTTTTTCTCAGACATGACAAGTTCGATGACACATGCCTGAGGGCCACAAACACTCTGCTTTTGATGATGTTTAAATGAATGCTGAAATATACTTTCTCCATCAAGGATGATGCTATTCTCTTAAAAAGACATTTGCACAAGGATAACACACTGATTACTCCTACGTGAAGTAGATTTTCTTTAAACCTGCTTTAATTTTTTTTGGCCACTTGGGGGCAGCATAACAAGCTGTGATATCACCTTTTAAATTGACGATCAAATTATCATTCATTTAGAGTTGTGTGTCTGGTCCAATATTGACTCTCCATTAGCTGTGTGTTTGCTCTCTATCAACTCCGGAGGGAGATATCTGTCTCTTTAGCAGCTAAATGCTCCATCACAGCCTGGGAACCAGACGAATCTGCAAGCTCATGTTTCATTTACTCTGGCCACCCTCTCGTTCAGATTTTCATCTCTTTGGGCCAATCACAGCCATTTATTTAATGCGCGGCGGGTGACTGACAATGACTGACAGAGGAGCGACACACACCAGGCTCATAAAACTCAGGTAAAACTGTCAAACTAGGCAGCGCTGATCCAATATGAATCACGATTCTGTTACTATATTACCTATTTATCTCCTTAAATGCTTTCAGAAACACATTTTAGTGTACTCTTCAGCTGTAATTCGTGAGAGTTTGTGACCAGGCTTCCCTTTTTGTCCTGCTTGAAAACGGACCAAGCACCTCCCCAACTTGCAGTCATAAGGCTTGTTCGAGTTGAGCCAGGCCTGCGTAGGATTGACACAACACGCACTGTGGCTGCATTGCACTCTGGTCATTTGAGGCCACTGCGGGTGAGAAAATTGTTCTTTGCCTCTTTTATGCCCGGCTTCTGTGTGACTGCCAAACAAACAAATACTAAGTAGCAAAAATAGAAAATCAGAAACTGTAAAATGCACGATCCTAGCTTGCATATCCTGGTGTCATGTCAGTTCATCTCCTCTCAGTTGTTGTGGGGAAGAACAACAAGCAGATAAAAAAAAACAACAGAATTAACCAAAATATTGCAAAATACACAAGTTGCTTTGATTTTAAATGGTTTAGGGTTGACAAGTCCTTTCAGAGGGCAGCCAGGCATGAATATCTGGACTGAAAATCAGAGACATGCAGGGGGGCATTACCATGGCCTGCTCCATGGGGAGTATCTGCAGACTGTGGATCTGCCGCAGAGTGCCGACGTGGCCTTTCAGAGCTGTCTGCAGAGCACCTCGAGGCTGAAACAGACACAAGCAGGGAAACACACAAATTTGGTGAAATATTACTTATCAAAGTCCTAATAGAAATTTTATCTCATAAGCTATCAAACAAGTCACGTCAGAGACATATATTTTAGAATTTTTATGTATCAGAAAATTTGTCTTCAAAATCTGTATTTTTTTTGTGTGGCTTTGCTGTTGTGTTCTGAACATGCAGCATCTATATTGCATGTCCTCCCTGAGGTTTCTTCCATTTTTTTTCCTCATTAAAAGGGTTTTTCTTTTTTGGCCGAGTTTTACCTTACTCTATCGAGGGTCTATAGGACACAGGGTGTTGCACATTGTACAGATTGTAAAGCCCCCTCAGGCAAATTGTGATTGTGATATTAGGCTATATAAATAAAATTTTACTTTACTTGACTTTACTGACTCTGTTTTATTGTTTCCCTTGACAGTAATACAGCCATGGAGATGCATCAGGTGCAGGAACCTTACTGTACATTTTAAAAGGCATTACTTAATGGGAATTTTGGTCTTTACCCTAAGAAAAATTCAATTTGATTTATGTACAGTAAATGATATTTTGTTTGTATCCTATTTGATATGTCAGGCATTTATAACATTTAATTGATGACATAGTTTATATTTTAAAAACCAAAGCAAATAATTTTCATTTCCTTTGGGAAAATGTGGCACATTTAAGTTGGTTCCGCCTTGTAGTTGGAAATATAATACATCTTTTGTAATCAATTAAAAAGACAATTATTAGCAAGTGCTAACTTACGAATAATTGTCTGAAAAATCGAAGTGATTGTAATGAGAGCTGGTGGCTTAAATAAAAAATGTATAGAAATATCTCAGTTTTCACCCTTGGAACTTGGAGACTCAAGATACCCAAATCCACCAAAGCGCTTCCATGCCTTTGTAAATAAATAAGTAAATCCAATTATGTGTCTGTGAACTGAGTAAACGCTGTGAAACTCCACAGAGTTGATGTTCGTTTATCTGCCAGAACAGCACCAAGGTGTTCTTACCATGAGGTCTGTCTGAGCCTCCAGCTCTCTGGCAAATGAGAGCAGGTCCACCACAGTCACTCCTTTGTTGACCTGAAGATAAGCAGGTAGAAAGAGAAAAAAGTCAACAATCCTCTCTCAGTAGTTATGCTGAGTATTAAGTACTGCTTTTAAGCATAATTTTCTCAATGACTTTCATCCATTACTATGTACTTCATTTGTAAGTTGTTATTTTTGTTCATCCAGCTGCAACTTAGAGCACATATGTATTAAAGCTACTACAAGAAGCTTTCATGTTTTGATGATTTTGGAGGCCCCTGAAAACAAAAGCGGTAGTGTTTCCACCATCATAACCACAAAATATAATATCAAAAATAATATTATCTAAAGAAAAATCCCTTCCTGCTTCCTTTTAACTGGCTACCCTACAACTCACTGTAACTCTGTCTGTGAAAATGTAAACAAAGGCTCATTTAATCTGATTTCAAGGAGAATCCAACCCGGTGGTAGACATTAAGAACAACCACATAGAAGGAGCAGATCTTTTCACGGATGGTCTCATAATTTATGTAGGTTATATAGAGGCATCAGTATTACATTGACACTGTTTCATAACCAGTTAAAACATCCTTGTAGTAGCTTTAAGTTAAAGAATAATGAACTTCTATATTAAAAACAAATCAACAGGGCTGCATTACATTTTAAAACCACATGAAGTCATATTCCTGCAGCAATTTCCTGAGAGGAAAACATTCAAGTACTTCAACAACTTCATTTTAAGGAAGAGTAAATACATATTATCTGAATACAGGGTTGCTATACACCTTTGCTAAGTCAATTTCAAGCACTTTTCAAACCTCATTTTCAAGCTTTCCCAGCACCTTGCAACTGTGATGAATTACATATTTATATACATACACTTGAAATAGTCATCACACTTCCACGACACATTAAATCGCACGTCACTGTGCTATAAACAACCAAAATTAAGTTCCATGATGGTGTTCTTCAGAAGGGTGACAAATGAAAGGAAGACACAGTTTCATGTTTCAAAATGTGTCATCTGTCTATCAGTAGACTTGGCATCATATATAACCTGGTTGAGCCAATATCTGACTTTTTTTATTTTTTAATCTAAAAAGCAAACTATTCAGTTAAGTAGCAACTCAATATTGAAGTACAGTTTTCAATGCAGTTTAAAGTGTTTGTACCAGTTGTGTAAACACAACACACAGTACAAACACTCATTCATACAGAAACACAGGATGCCTTTTACAGTATGTAATTGCAGTCCCACCAACTGCCTATCTGATGTAAATAATGCAATAGTGTTGTTTTTGTATCTGAGTATGTCAAGCGTGTGTGTCTGAGCACCCGGGTAGTAGTATGCCTTTGTATTCTGTCCTAGCATGAAAGTGAAGAATGTGGGGCAACTAATTTGCAATAATTTGAGTTTATATTACTATAAACTAAGGTTTTGCACGTGACCTATTTAATTGTCTTATTTATTTATTTATTTATTTATTTTTGTACTGTAATGTCTGGTTTGATGCAGTATTTTCCCTTTATCTGAGCCAAATTTCTCCCACGGAAAACAAATAAAGGAACCTTAACCTTAATGTTACCCAAAAATCCAAGCACTTTTTCAAACCTGCAAAACAGTGCCTTGAAATTCAAGCGTTTTCAAGGATTTCCAGCACCTGTATGAACCCTTTAAATAACAAAGTCTTCCCTTTAACTTTTGGTAAAGCTGCCACAAAGATAGAACTCACTAAGTTGATACTGAAGATCCAATCAGTCTTTTTAGCTTCAGATCTTAACTGATTCAAATGTATGGGTGGTAACTTACAGGATGTTTTTACTTTCTAATCTGAAATGTGACTAAATTAAAAAATTTTAAGGGAACATTTGTTGGACATAAAATATCTTTGTCTGACTTGAGTGTGTGAATTGTGTATCGGGACAGGTGATGGTACACTTGAATGGAGTCCTTAAAGCATTTTTTTTTTTTTTTTTTTTTTTTCTCAGGAAAAAAATCTAAGTGAACCTGACAGGTAGTGTTGGAGAAGACAGGGAACGCCAAGTCCCAGCTTGTTACACACTCTTTTCCTTGGCAGGAATCCTTTTGGATAATCGAGCTTCAGTGGTCCTCAACAGAACCCGGTGTACTGTGTCATGTCGCAGCTCATATTAGATAAAGCACGGCTGCCTGCTGTATGTTAACTGACAGCCAGTGAGGAGGCTGTTTAAGTGAGTCTTAGGAACCAAGCTATTTCTGGTAACATACCATTAATGTACAACTCTAATATGATAATATTATTCCATGTATAGGACAATCTATTATCAATATTTATACTGATACCTATAGAGAACTAACACAAATAAAGTGATGTCATATAGCCTCCTATTGCAATCTAACTGCTTCAGTTCACAGTAAATTACCACAAAGACTAATCTGGCCTTCAGACTGTAAAACTCAGTCAGGTCATATTTAGTTACTGTAATCATATATTTGTCTGTCTGCATGTTTTCAGCTCATTCAATCTGTTTCTGAATTTGTGTGTGTCCCTTTAAAGCGCAACTGTTCAAATAGCAAATGGGCCAAATAGGAAAATCACTGGAGTTTTGTGGTCCACATAGAATACTTTCTCAATTAATTAACCTACCAAAACTGGCGAAAACTACCAGACCAAACTTCATGTGTATTCTTTCATCACACCAGTGCATTTGTTGCAGAATAAACAGAGCAGTTTATTACTTGCCGTGGCTGGCAAAGTAAAGTAATATTTTTTGCCAGTCCATTCACTCTGGAAGTAGTGATTTTCACAATCAACCTAATGTCTCTTTAGCTTCTAGAGCTTGTTGTTGGCTTTGCTAATGTGAGTTTCTCTGTGGCCCACCAACCCAGAGTGCAACGTAAGGCTTCATTGAGCGACTGGCAGCTGTGGAGCGAGTGTAATCCTATTGCAGCCAATTACAGCCTAGGTACTTTAGAAAGACACAACCAATACCATATTGCAGTGATACTCAAAGTGCGGCCCGCAAGCCAAATCTGGCCCCCGAATAAGGGGCCAGGCGGCCCTCTGACCACTTTCTAATTCTCAAAAAAAATTAATTGTCTCACACTGTTTGTCCCAGGAAGCAAAGACAGATACGTTGGTCTTAATAACAGAGAAGGCTGATCTTTGTGTGGTGGCCTTTCAGGCTGCGCAAAAGTGCAGGAGGATCAGACGATGAGCTATGCAGGGGAAGATAACTATTATTATTATTATATTAGCTGTAGAGGAGCAAAGTTACACAAAAGGCAGGATAACTCTGATCTAACATTTCAGTGCTTGCGTCATGAAAGAGGTTCCACCCATGTTTAATGTTGTATAAACCACTTTAAATGTAACCAAAATATTTACAACAAAAATACAGTTGCAGTTATTAAATGCAGTAAAATATCTGATTTATGTGTGAATCTTTGCACCAAGTTAATTTAGTTAATAAGTTAAGTTAATAAGTCACTTAATTTGACAGTAAACAATTTCACGAAAGATGAGTTATGGGTCTTTTAATGTTTATTCATTTTATCTGATAAATAACATTATTATTAATGTCTGTTTAATAACTGGCCATGCCTGCCTGTCATTTTGCAAAAGTCAGCCCCCAAGCAAAGCAAAGCATGCAACCTTTGAGATACAGTATGTACCTCAGTTTTATTTATGATATCACACACATGCCAGCCTGAGTTGCAGGCAGCCTCTTGCGGGCCATAGAAAAATTCAAAAGGGCCGTATCTTGGTTCCCAGCCACTAGTTGAATAGGCCTGCATTAAAGCATCATAATGCAACAGCTTCAGAATCGTTTTGTCACTTCACTGACTTGTAATAAAGTAATTGGTGCCTCTGCCATTTCCACTCCGTTTCTGCACTTTGTAACTTTGGTGGCCGGGCTGAGCTGGGCTGCTGTTTGCTAGTTACTATGACTTGGTGTTCAGAGTGTGGGTGGAGCCTTGGATTCCCGGGAAAAGAAAGGTGTCACGCTGGGCAGTGGGAATGCTGGCGGATAGAAGCACCCGTGTTGTGCCAGACCCAGAGCTGGCCAAATAGGCGACATAACCAGGCTCAGTCTACAGAGAAATCATGGCAGAGGTGAAGAGACCGAAGAGGAAAGAGAGGTCAAGCTGGCCTTCTTGCTCTGTCTATAAGTAGAGTGGTGTATACGTGAATTGCACTCTGAAACTGGGAACACCAAATCTTACATACTGTTGCTCTAGGTTTCCTCTCATTTACGCACATTTTAGTGTGTCCTATTGTGTGTTTGTCTGTTCATACTTGCTCATTCTGAAGTGTAAGCATGTATCTGTTTGTTGTTTCCGTATATGTACGTTACCTCTTCCAGGTAGTCTGCATAGTTGATCTCTGACAGCCCAGCTTCAGAGAAGTCCTGGAGGTTCTGCTTCCCCTCTGCCTCTAACAGGATTATTCCCCTCAGGTCGATCTTAACACTTTCCAGCTGACCCACCACATCCTTCGTAAACTGCAAACACAAAAAAGGCACAGCAAAAGGTTTAATAAGGCAATAAGGAAAAAAAAGTTACAGCTTGATTGCTTCACAGTTGTACAATGGCATCATTTTCATCATAGAAAAGCTTGTTTATTAATCACAGTTTAAGTCCGTGTATAGCAGAAATAGGGAATTCCTGTAAGTATACAAAAACATTGTTAACATAATGAAAGGCCGGCAAAAATGCAAAACAAATGTTGGCACTAGGGTGACCAAAGACCTTAAAAATGTGGTTTGGATTGAAGTTCACATATCCCACTAACACTGTAGTCCTTGATGTTGTTTGTTTGGAAAGTTTCTTTGTTTTTACTGTAAATTACAGTCTCTATTAATGCGTTTCTGCACACACTCCTCTCCTGTAGTATTTTGTGTTTCTTTTACACTTTGTCAACATGATTTTTAAGCCTGTAAAGCACTTTGTATTGCCAAATTTACATGCAAAACTTACATTTCTCTACCAAACAGTTATGAGCCTAACCCAGCGCAGTTGAACATATTCCATATGCGATTTCTACAATGGCTACAAGTTATGCGTCAATAAAGAGCTTTGTAATAATGTTTATTAGGTTTTATTTTTTTCATTCATTCTGAAAGCCATAACAAAAGAGACATAGGTTGGCAAGTATGATTTTAACAAAGGGTGTCTTGAATAGTAATGTGCAATTTCACCACCAAGAATGAAAACATATGCTTTTTTGTGGCAACATAAAGAGAACAAAACAAAAAAGTTGGCAGTAAAGTTGTTTGTCCTAAGATGACTCTGTATGTCAAAGGGTTGGATTTCCCCGAAGACTAAAAAATGTACAATATATTTAGTTATTCTTCTCAGTATACAAATTCTCAGATTGTTTTTCGAACAAGTAAAAAAAAGAAAGAAATTCATTGTAATTAAATCAAGTTAACAGATTAACTATCTTGAATCCATTGACAGTATTTTCAAACATAATACTTTATATGCAGTTTACTTTATGTTGATATATTATTTTATACTTCATTTACTCAAAATTTGTGAATTACGCTACAAAATTTTCAGTCAAAGATAACATGAAGACAGAGGTATTGTGTCACAGTAAAGTTATATATAGCTGCATCATAATGTAGTATACTGCTACTGTAATGTTATATTATAATAAACTATTCTATTATACATATCTTCTATTTTCCAAAATTATTGACTAACCTGTGTTTGTGCGCCAGAAGTTAGATTTAGCGGATAGGTTATGGTCATGCCTGCAAGGAATCTGATTGGACAAGGTCTAACCAATGGCGTGTCTGTTGTAGTGATTAATCAATCAATTGACAGTGCTACGACGCAGTGGCTCGTGCATGGATGGTTACAACTTCGTTCAACTGCAGTGGTAAGTGAATTATGAATATTTTTCGACAGGTAAGTTACATAAAACGCGATATATTATGTTATTCGCCTAATTAACGACAGCTTAAAACCTAGCATATTTACTTGAAAACTCAGTGTTAAACATAACTCTATAACTACTCAGGTCATGGTTACCTCCGAATGAGAGGTGTAGGAAAGCTCCATTAGCCGACAAACGTTAGCACAACGTTAGCCGTTGCTTGAGTTAACGCACTGCAAAACGTTAGCTGGGCGAAGGCTAATGCTTGTTGCTAATTACGTTGCACCTGTTTGTGTTGTTATGGAGAAGATAACTCAAACTGTTGTGAGGGGGCGTGTCAGCAAGTGGATTTTGACGCAAACAAGAATCGGCAAAGGTCAATGCTGCAAGTTTCTTTTTCCTGAAAGCCCAAGCCCAGCCCGAGTATAATGAAACTAATATTTTTTATAATCTTTTTAGGTGATGTGGTCTGTTTGACTTCTACAAAGACAACTGTGTCCCACTCCATGGACTGATATGGAACAAATGAATGCATACTGACTGCAACCCCTGTGCAGAAATACAATACAAATAGCCCAAAGGAGATGCAAACCCCTCAGCATGTTACTCATGGAGGACGTGCCCTACCAGGATTATGGTTTCTGAATTCCTTGTAAGTACCATTAAATGATGTTTAATGTTATGTGTTTTCTTATTATGGAACAGATAATGTAGTGACACACTAGGGCAGGTTGTGTTTGTCCTACTAAAATCAAGATATTTCCCTCAAAGAACAATATAATAAGATGTCGGGCTGCACTGTTAATTAAATAGTATCTAGAACATACATATGGCCAAGTGCAATATCTAAATCGCAGCAAGTTTCAATTTGTCGATAAAGGTAAAATGTGTGAGAAAAAAAAAGCCTTACTGACGGTCAAGTTTGGTGGCTGACAAGTGTTGTTCTCTAGATGTAAGAAAACATGTTTTTTTGGTACACAACCCAGCAAATAGCACATCACCATGAGTTTAATAGTTTTTTTCAATGAAAATGAAAATTGTGATGTGAATTTTTTTGTGCCATATTGCGGAGCCCTAGTAAGATGCTAAGTTGGTCTAAACATTTTATGATATTGATAATTTATGAGATAAGATAATTTAGGTTCGCAAAACTGACACTACACTCCATCAAGCTTATGCACCATTTCTAAGTGCAAGTGACCAAACTGAATAAGATTAATGCATGTAATCACAGGGCAGTTGCAATCTGAGAACTAGGCTAGTATGTTTAGATTCACATTGAACTAGCCATAGTTCACCATTGGAATGAAATGCATGGCATTACACAGACTAAAAAGACTGGGACATTTAGATGCTGAAAGGGAAATTATTTACAATTTGAAAACATCTGAGCAGTAAAGATCCAACAAAACAGTTGGTTTTACTTAAAAGAGCCTCATCATTTTGATTAGCTACCATAGCCTATACAAGTGATAAAATAACTGAACCACAGTCTGGTTTACTGAAATTTTGTCAGGTACGGTGTCACACTTTTGGAAACCTGTAACATTTGCAGGCATTAAATGAAGACAAATTACCATAGTGCAGAACCAGACGCAGCGTGGGACATATCAGCTGTTGGCTAAAATGAGCCAAGGCAATCTTGCCAACTGGCAGGAAAGTAGTGAATATGTTAGACAGGCAGAAGTGGCTGGCTCACGGTCCAAAAGAAATAGAAACTTGCATCATTGTAATGCCTCGGGCATACACTGAGGTAAGGGCTGAGGCATGTTAAAGCTACTGGCTGCCAGCACAAACTTTTGCTGCCAAGAATGGAGATTTCTGGACACTCCATCACTATTAACTTATAGAACTAGATGCATGCATGCAACTTGCATACTGTATTAATTCTAACCGTGGTTTGAGCATGTAGTACAGAGCATTGATTTATTGTATATTAATTGACCATAATAGTATTTTCTGAACATAACTATTATTTATATAGCCCACTTTCACATTGCAATAGCCTCAGGGGGCCTTAAATTTTATGGTGTGTTTACAGCATGAAATTAGCATACATTCCCAGAAAACAGAGCTAAAGTACCATACAGTGCTCCTGTACAGAGTGCTTATTTCAATCATATAACTGTATTGAGAGATCTGCAGAATTGTTGAGTACATTGTCTTTACATTTGGCTCTGACACAAAAGTTACATGAGAACTGTAACTTGTAGGAATACTTTTATGTTACATATACTAATCTTATTCTGAAAAAGTCAATATTCCTACTAAGCTGTTGACATGGCTAATGAAATGATAAGTCCACTGATATTCCCAATTACACGTGGCTGTGCATGCTTTGGATTAACATAATGATATACGGCCTCTGGCTAATCTGGTTTATATTACATATTAGAGCTGAACAATTAATTGTTATCAAAATCACAATATGGCCTCTGCAATTTTCAAATTGCAGGAGATGCAATATTTGTTAAAGGAAAAGTGTATGTCCAAATACCATTTTAAATTCAATACTGTTTTGCTGCAGTGATGTCCTGGCTTACACAGCATATTCTACAGACTCAAGAAAAAATCTTTTTTTTTCTTACAAATCCCTGCAAATAAATCCCACCATAATCATTTTAATACATTTTGCCATGAAAATGAAAATATAATGTAAAAATGATCTTTCCTTTATTATTGCAAATCATAACACAATTGCTTTATCTGTCAAAATAATCGCAATTAGATATTTTTCCAAAATTGTTCAGCCCTATTATTGTGTTTTATTATCATGTCCAATGCAAGCAAGTATGCACTTAACCCCAGTTGAGATGCATGTTCCAGATGCATTTTATACTTGTCCCATGCCCTTGAAACCTGAATAATATCAGCATATTTCATATGTCTTAATCAGAACATGCTACATTCAGAATAAGGCCTAATTCAGAATATCCAAACTGAATATAATGTATACATGACCTGTATCAAATTCAGAATATTGTAATATTGTAATAATGGTGGAAAATTAGTGTGCATGTAAACATAGTCAGTGCAGATATATTTGCCAGAATGTTACTAATGTTGTGTCTTGAGTTTACTGACCACTGTTGTGTTCAGGAAAGAGGAGATGTTGAAGACTTTGTCCAGACGCATGGCTGAGTAGATGCCTTTGTTCTCTTTGCAAGTACTAAGAAAGACACATACAGGCAGACACACACAGGTATAACAGAGAAAAGGGAAGAGAGAGAGAGAAAATGTCAACATGAAAGTTTCTGAGTGAAAATATTTGCTGCCACCAAGTGTAACTGACTGGAAGTACGTGACACGCTGTCATGTCCCCTGATAGAAAACAGCGTAATGTTCCTCAAAATCCTGGGATATTTGCCAATATGTCGAAGATAAATGCTCTATGATAACATTTAGGCAACCACATGCCATATATACTCACAGAAAGTACACAGTATTAGCACTGCTTGCTTTTTAATGGGCCAAGACTTGTTGAAGCAACATTGCTCTATTTGGAAATATAATGACTGCAGGACTGCCAGCCCAGTTACTGAGGATATGCAGCTTCTCACTGGAGGGAGATGATGAAAGCTGATGTAATCACTGAGAAAGAGGCTGAAGAAGAGCAGCACAGCTAGCGTAGAAAAATAATGCTAATTAGCTACCCAAGGTTAATAGCAACTATCTCCCTCATTTGCATCCTCATCAATGGAAATAAAGTATTCAGTTGTATGATTGATGCCTGACCCAACGCCTACGCTGAAACAAACCAAAAAAAAAAGAAGCAAAATGAGAAAAACTGCATCATCCAGTAATTCTTCAGTCTACAATTGAATAAATGACTTGTCTTGCTGAAAAATCCATTCATGTTTGTCACCAAACATAAATGCAAAATGCGGAGAAGACAGATGTGGAGTGGGCCGTGAGGAGAATAATCATCACCAAAGCACTGCTTCTGAAAGGCGGAAGACAAAACACTGTCACCTAAATACATAAAAATGAGTTTGCTTTGCCTGTATAAGCTCTCTGCTGTCAGGTCCAGGTCGGAATCGTTGTACAGGTAGCCAGGGATGAAGTTCTTCCACTCTGGGTTGACCAGATATGGGGCGTCCACAACCTGGCAAATCAGAGAGCCAGAAAGAGGATGTGTGATCAGTCATTCTCACAGGAAGCAAATAAGACCAGTCGGTAAATGAAATAAACTTGACTCTAATTCTGTAGAGCAGAATTTAATTAAAGAGCAGGGTAATTCAAGACCAACCCAGAGACCTAAACAAAGCAGAATTCTTGCTTCATGTTTTCCTGTGTTTTGTCATATTTTTTATCTAAACCGGGGGAAAAAACCTTGCAATTATTATCTTTCCTGGAAGTATAGCTATGTTAGAGTGAACTAAGTGTAGCTGTAAGAAGCATGGATGCTCTCTACATTATTCCATAAATTACTGTAATTATGGTAGAACTAATTTGTTTATATTCCTTTTAACACTTAATACTAACAGTGCTCTGTTTATGGAAGAGAGGCCGTGTCACTTCCCTAATCAATTTTCCTGTAACGAGGCAGCAAGTAAGCTGAGAGGGACACACTGGGAAGGCACGGAAGAAAATGCTGCAAGAATATCAATTTCAACAAGTTGTCTAATTCATTCTTTAATTCTCTTGGGTTTTTTTTTTGTGCTAATACCCCGTAAAGGGAGTGAAATGACAGCAGATTTCTCTTGTTAAAAAAGACAAATTAATGATAAATTAGTTGTCTGTTTTTTAGTTTGCTTTATAAGCTTTACAAACTTGAAGCAAAATTCTATTTTCTACATTAGGGATGACTTAACTGCTGCAGGATTCAGACTTGATATAAACAACAGCATGCCACTCACAACTGGAAACGACTGCTATTCTTCAGAGCCCACCCAAGGGACACTGACTTGTGTGCGGTAAATAGTTCTGAAATGTAGCTAAAAGGTACTACTTGAGATGTTCTTGTAATTTTTAGGGGGACGTGACTTGCCTTGAAGAGTTCTTTGGTGTGGAAGGGTTCACAAAGAAGTTTCTCCATGTTTCCTCCAGTCAGGAAGATGATGGTCACCACTCCCATCAGCACCCAGGAGAAGATGAAGCTAAATCCAACGCCGCTGTGGACAAGGACAGACCGGCCCTCAGGTACAGCCAACGTATAGAACAATAACAATAACAGATGGAGGTGTAGCAGTAGTGGAGTGGATGTATTTGAGGTGACCTTAAAGTTCGGTTACAGTAAGCAGTGCCAGCTTGTTGTTAATTGCAGTGTGGACATAGACATTGTACAGAAGAAAAAGGGGAATTAAAAGGAGCAGCAGGTAGTAGTTACAGTATCAGTTTACCTTGAATCTGTATCAGTATCTCAAAAATTAGACACAATACAAGACAAAAATCAGGGTATTTAGAATATATTGTCGAAGAGTCACAAAATTAAGACTTTTAAAGTTATTATAACTATAAAAAGTACCCTTTCATCTTGTGGGAGACAAGTGATGTGTGAACAGTGTTTACCCCCAGGATGAAGCTGTAGCAGCAGAGGTGAGGCATGCGTGGAAAGCACGCAAAAAGGAAAAAAAAAATTTTTGTGCACTTGGAAAGCCTCCTGGGGGGTTTCTATGTGTCTGCCAGCACCAGAAAGGGTCTTGAGGTCATACAATAGGCCTACTTTTGTACACAGCAGTGTTTTAAAGTTTTAGTTTTAAAGAGTTAAGATGCAGCCCTCTCCTCTCACCTCCTTCCTTCCTCTCCCCTCCTCTAGCAGCGATTGTCATATTTCATATAGGGGAAACATAGGTGTGATTATTTAACTTTCTTGTGTGAACACAATTTAATGTTTTGAAACAAGTTATTCTTTTGGAAACAGGTTCTGTATGTTTTGCCAAAAAGATCTACATGAATTTGTTCAGTCATTACATGCTTTGTTTAGATAGTATATATTCTTTAACAAAAGCACCTCTAGGATGCTCTTCAGTGCTCTTCAGATCTTTGACATATTTATGATTATAAGCTCTTGTCTTCTTTATCTTTTAGAAATACTGTAGCATGTACAGGAGGTAATATAGTGAAATAGCAGTGGGAGCTTTCATACTGTAGAAGTAGTTGTTGTTCAAGTGCTAATAGTCATCCTAGTAGTAATGAAAATACTAGTAGTGAGGCATACCATGCCATCATAAAATTGACTTTAAAATCTTTTTATGGAAACGGCTGTTTCAGTTTTAATACTTCAAAGTGACCGAGCCCATCATGTCGACTCACGCCATGAGCATCGTTCCTCCTGTATTTGAGATGCAACCTCGTGTTGTAGGTGAGGCGTGCTTGTCGTATCCCAGGGTGCCACACAGCAGGCCCAGGTAGTTGAAGGCCAGGACCAGGACCACCATGCAGCAAAGAGCAATACAGCCAATCCACCTGTAAGCAGCAGGCAAAGCTTAACAGTTAAAGCTCTCACTATAGGTGGCCTTAAATAATACAAAGAGGACAATATCATCCTCCACGGCGGCTTACGTGTATATCAGCGTCTGTGTGTCCCTGAACAAGACAATCAGGCCCTACCTGCTTACTCAGTATGAAACGGCACATAAAAGCTCAATGGGGTTAAAGAAAATGTAATACAAAGCTTTTAAAACAACTGATATATCATCTTGGGTTTCACTCAGCTGCACTATTTTAAACTGAATTAATGTAGAAGTGATATGAATATTTCATAAATGCAAAATATTAGTGCAAGCTTATACAGCACACATTACTATTACAGTAGCTTGTAAAAAGAGTCTGGTGAAGCCAGACAGCATGAAGCTTAATATATCAAGACAGTGCCCACATTACAGGATTCCTGCTTTTTACACTTTATACACTGTATGTGTGTCTATGTGGGTGTTTTTTTTGTATGATGGTCAGTGTACCTGTAGAAGTCCATTTGGTCAATTTCAGGGTAGTGGTCCTCAATCTTGGCATGGGCATGGCTAATAAAGATAGTGAAGTTGGACAGGCAACTCTGCACAGGGAATATCTTGGAAAAGCTGCTGATGTTATTGCCAATGCCGTCCACCAACCCCTGTACATCTGAGAGACAAATCATTCAATTAATCCATCGCTTTCAATAAATGACCTGTGTAAAGATGCTGGAAAATGAAAACAGCTACCAAAGATGCACCAGGTGAAATGTGAAATTGAGTACCCCATGGTATGCTCCTGTTTAACGGTTTGTCTGGTTTCTGATTGGTTGATATTGAGTGATGCCATAGCACAGGGATGAAAGATGGCAAATATTCTAAATTTAAAGTTTGATATATTTTAACACTGAAATTTAAGTGCAGAGTCAAACATTCTCAAAATCTTGCTCAAACTCACAAGGCAGAGGAAGAAAAGAGATGTTTGAAGAGAAGAGGAAGAATAAAAAATCCTGGTTATTTATATAATATATGATTATAGTAACACACAAGGGGATTTATTAAATGAACGGAGTGTAATTACTTGTGCTTGTGTAAAATGTCACTTACTCTCCACAACACTTCGGGTCTGTTCAATCACCATATGTGGCGTGTCATTCAAAGAGGAGTAGCCCTGTATGAGGAAAAGGACAGCGTGTTGTTTCCAGGCCCATTTTGTTGTTTAAGGGTATGTTTTGTAATCTTATTTTATTAAAATGGCAGTTCAAAGGCATTCTATAAAATTGCAGCAGACAAGGCACCTAAGGGAAAGTTGGTAATAATAATTTATGAGATGCACTGACATTAAGAATATCAATAGATTTATGGTCCATGCTTACCCTCTGGACGATAGCACTGAGATCCGTTTTCATTACATTGTTCACCTTTTCCAGCTGAGTGTTCACGTTAGGAAGCTAAAATATAAAGAGACAATGCACCGATAGTGTTTACATACATGTATAGACCATACATAGTGATTAATGACCAATATTCAACAATGCTTGATGAATATTTGCGATCCCTGTCCTTTTCCTAAACATTGCAGTAATGCTTGAGAACATGATGCAGTTAATGAGAATGAAAATCATTGGAGAGGAGCTAAATTGCAATAGTTTTTCAAGCACAGTAAAAATGTGGGACATATGTTGGAGAAGGTTAGTGAAAAAAAGTTGCAGTTTCTTCTTTCACTACTTATGTACTTATTTGACTGTGCAGTTAACTGTTAGAGAGAGTTGATTGATAAACAATTACGCAACATGTCAAGAGTATCTCCTCATTTTCAGAGAGTTTTTCTCAATCCTAACCATACCGTGTCATTAACCAAACTGTTGTAGCTACTTAACCTAAACTCCAGCTTTACTTAACGCTGACTTTAGCCATGACTAAAAATGGATTAGTTGCCAAATCTTAACCCTAATGTAAACTAGGGTGTTTTATTTGCTTGTTACATTCCCAACATACGCCAAAAAGACTAAAACTAGAGATGCATGATGATATCAGCACGACATCTGTATAGGCCGATTGAGGCTTTAAAATGAAATATCGGTAGATATTCAGTAGAATTTCCGCCAGTATGACAGGCAGGTAAGATGGCTCTTCAATTACTGTAAGTGCACACCAGGTGAGCATGTCTGTGGTTGGGTTGGGGGATGTCACCAAACTGACATATGGCATTCATAGTGAAACATGATGGACGATGGTATTGGTCATATTGTTTTTATATCCTTTCTTAAAAAATACTCTTTAGATGCAATTATGTTGTGTTTTAATTATAAATTGGGCGCTACTTAATGTTGTCCTGTTGTCAGATGCAAGGTGCTGTTTCAATAAACACATCTTAAAATATTTATTGGTTGGAAGGCACTTTGAAGGCACATTGTTATGATTGTGGAGGGCTCATAGGATGATGATGTCAGGCATCACGACTGACACTGACATCGTCTGTCAGTCGAACCCTTTCCTGGTGTGTCGGTTTTCTGAAGTCTCTAAAATGGATAGCAAAGTTGCTATTTGCAAAGATTCCTCAGCGTCAGTCATGCGAGGAGGAGCCAAATTGCATTCTTTTCAGCGCTGCAAATTTATCGACCATCTTAAGAGTGGTCATCCTGATCATTGCTGTGACGGTTTCTTGGATGGTCGATTACGAGCCGTCACAGTAATGATCAGGATTATGGCTTTTAAGATGGTCGATTAAGAGCTGTTATTCCCATCATTACTCCGAATTTCTGAAGAGCAAAGAGAAACAGGCACCAGCACAAAAACAAAACAAAATGGTCTCTTATGTCTGTATCTGCCTGTGGGCCATCACGATAAGAGCAGGCATAATAATTTGTTAACTCCACTACAACAGAGACTTGATGTCCTATGCAGTTAGGTGAAAAAAATAAGAGATAATATTTGCATTTGTGTTGATAGCATGTTATCTGCATATCAGAATGTGTTGCAGTCAGTTTTGTACCCGTGTGAAGTTGGCACTGATCTGCAGCTGTGACAGTGACTGGCGGATGTTGCGGCACAGCTGGGCAGTGGTGGCGTCTGACTCCTCGTCATGACAGCCCGGGTCATTGAGGGTGCGGTTGATACTTGTCCGGACCAGGCTGAGGTTAAAGTTGAGTCTCCCTGTTCCATCCTGGAGGACCTCCAGACCCACACTGGCGTTCTCCAGGGCCTCCTTGGTTTCTCGCATGGCTGAATTGAAAGAAGCAACAGATGAGATTGAAAATAGTTTGGGTTGCTGTTAAAAGGGGAAATCCAGGATGTAAAGGAAGAATACCCATCAAAACAAACACCTCTCCCAACATAACATGTAGAACAATGGAGTGAGACAGTTCCCATAGTTGTCATTGCAAACTTTGATTGTTCTTCTAAAATTGAAAATGAGTCCAGTGGTTGTTGATACAGCTTGCAGGTCTTACCTACTCAACTACATTGAAAAAAAAAAACTTTTCTCATTATATAACTTATGTATTTGAGGTAAAAGTTAATATTGAACAACTTGACAGAAAAGCTTTTTTATCTACGAAGCCTCAGACTGTGAAGCTCAGCTGCAAAATGAGTCATAAAGAATTATGAATATTTTATTTAAATCTTTTAGTTCAGTCCTGGGAAATTCAGTGGAATTGTTGTAACAGGAAGTGTATAAATGCAAACTTATATTCAGAGCAGTAAAATACTTTCTTTTGTCAGCTCTGAAGCGAGTGTTTCTGGGGCATATCAAATTTCAAAAAACTTTCATTTTGCCAGTCTCACAAATTTAGTAGTTAGCATAGTTGTACCATCATGTATTTAACAGTTACCTATGAAACTGGCCCAGTGGTAAAAGGGATAGTTTGGATTATGTGATGTGGTGTTACATGAGGTACTTATCCACTGTCAGTGTATTACCTACAGTGGATGCCGGTTGCCATGTCTCCAATTTGGAGAAGCAGGGAGAGGCACCAGCATGGATGATTAGAAATAAACTGCTGTGGACACAGTCAGCAACAAAAAGTATTTTGGCCACTTAAAAAGGTCCACCTAAAAAGAAAAATAAATATCAGTTCAAGTGTACACTATTTTTAGAACATTTTTTACTGCTTTACTTTGCCAACAGACAGCCTTTTCTGATGGGAAATCGCTGATATATAAGCCAAATATTGCTCTCTCCAAACCAACCGAACTTCCTAGGCAAAATCAGTAATTTTACTTTACTGAACACAGGGGTTGCTGGTATGCCACGGCCTCGATATTTTAGTTTGTTTGTGTTATTGTGTGACTTTTTCTTTTGTAAAGGATAGTTTGGATTCACCCAAGTCAGACAGTAACACAAACTAGCTAACAGATTGAGGCAGTGGCAGACCAGCAACTGTTGTGTTCTGTGAAGGAAAAATTACTGATTTCGCCTATTGGGTTTGGTTGGTTTGGAGAGAGTGATATTTGGCTTATGTAATGACAGTTCACCATTGGAAAAGGCTGTCTGACAGCAAGGTGAAGTAGTTAAAATATTTTAAATATTGCTGTAGTCTTAAATTGATTTTCTTTTGGTGGCCCTTTTTCAAGTAGCTAAAATACCTGTTCTTCCTGACCCTTTCAACAGCAGTTCATTGCTTAGCTCTCGTGCTGGTGCCCCTCACTGCTTCTCCAAACTGGGGGTGTGACAAACAGCATCTATTGAAGGTATTACACTGACTATTGATAAGAACCTCATACAATGCCACATCATATAATCCATCAACTATTCCTTTAAAATCACCAAGTATGACAAACTGACACAACATAATATTGGCTCATGTTACACTAAAACATAGACCTATACAAGACACAAAATATGCAGTCATTGTAAGGACCAGGCCTGAGCCGAGTATAACATACCAAAGTTTGAATCCAAGCTTTGGATTTGTCTGTAGTGTGGCCACGTGCTGGTGTAAATCTCCAGCATCTAAAATTGGACCTTTGACTGCCAACAGGCATCGCTCTCAGCAAACAATAACCAAAGAAGAATGCTATGAATAATGTGAATTTGTTAGCTTCTATAAAAAAATCGTCGCTCTCAGTAAATAACTCTTTCTCCAACAGTTGAACGCATCACAAGACAACAGCCAGTGTTGGTTAACAATCAC